>JASIRB010001703.1:0-46929 GCA_030323885.1 Branchipolynoe longqiensis | reverse complement strand
ACCGTACTTTACCTTAAAATGGCTAACTTTTGAGATATTTGGAATACAAACATGGAAAATTAATTTTGGCAAGCACGCCAAAACTCTGACACCATAGGCTTCTGCAGTAACAGGTTCTATTAAATTGACTCAGTATTGCTTTCTATGGGGCAACACATGTCTAATAATTGAATCAGTATCTAAGTTAGATATCTAGCATAAAATCTAAATAATTGTTTTGGTTTTGAAATTTTGATGCTCCATCGGACTATGCAGCTTTAATAGACCCTGTTGCTGCCGAAGCCTCATTTAAAATAAACGTTATTCTAAACTAAAGGAAGTAACAATCAATTTAATATATTTATCTCAGAAAAATGACAGAAATTCAAAACCGTCGGACTATGAAAATTAAAATTAAAATGGCATGATCCAATGAAAGCATAATGTTTTTAAAAAAAGAAGAAGAAAATGGCTCCTTCATTGATACTGGTGCACTGGTTAATGATTTTTTAGTGCCCCCCCCTCTTTTTGAGCTCAGAAACTTGCTAGCTCTGGTAGGTGATGATGAGACCTAATTAATGTAGCTATCTCAGATTGATGATGAGACCTAATTAATGTAGCTATCTCAGATTGTTGATGAGACCTAATTAATGTAGCTATCTCAGATTATTGATGAGACCTAATTAATGTAGCTATCTCAGATTGTTGATGAGACCTAATTAATGTAGCTATCTCAGATTGATGATGAGACCTAATTAATGTAGCTATCTCAGATTGTTGATGAGACCTAATTAATGTAGCTATCTCAGATTATTGATGAGACCTAATTAATGTAGCTATCTCAGATTGTTGATGAGACCTAATTAATGTAGCTATCTCAGATTATTGATGAGACCTAATTAATGCAGCTATCTCAGATTGTGCTTGGCTTCAACTCATGTGAATGATGTAGACATTATTTTGCATAATTTCATTTAGAATATTTCTGAAGTTAGCCAATTGTCATAATAAAATTACCCCCGACTGAAGTAGAGTAGCTTATGATGGTTGGCATAATATTTAATCTAAAAATTGATAAATTGAGGACCAATGGATTATGCAAATATATTGAAGGAATGTGACATCAGTTTAAAGCTGCATAGTCCGACGAAGCCTCAAATTTTCAAAATCAAAACAATTATCTAGAATTGATTCTACATATCTAACTTAGATACTGATGCACTTATTAAGCATTTGTTGCCACATAAAAGGGAACACTGAGTCAATTTAATAGAACCTGTTACTGCAGAAACCTATGGTATCAGAGTTTTGGCGTGCTTGCCAAAATTATTTTCATATGTTTGAATTGCAAATATCTCAAAAGGTAGCCATTTCAATTAAAAGTTACTTCAAACTAAAGTAAGGTAGATTATAATGATCAGTTTAATATACTTATCTCAGAAAAATGTTAGAAACTCAAAACCATCGGACTATGCAACATTAATATAACCTGTGACTATTGCTAGTTTAATAGGTGGACCCGTGTCTAGTTTGATATGTAGCAGCAAATGAAGGCTTTAGTTTCGAACATTGTGTGGTTCCACTGGATTATAGAACTTTAGTTAAAGGTGGTTATACAGAGATTGTCTTAAAGGAGCATTCACACAGACACTATTCTCAAACCAACTAGCGCACACACCGCTGGTGACACGAAGAGTGAGACACTGCAGCAGTCCCGACACCCGTGTACTGCGCATGCAGCGCTGTCTGGAGACGCGAACCCGCACCCCGCAATGGTTAGCCTGGATAAACGTTATCCAGGCTAACCATATATCATATGGGTCACTCTCCTGAAAACTGGTCAGCATGGGATGGGATTTTAAAACATCAATAAAAAAACTTTCTACTTTTTCTTTCCTTATACTTTTCATATTCATGTTCAGATTTGATGTAAGAAATTGTAAAGGGATTTTAAAACATCAATAAAAAAGCTTCCTATTTATTTTTGTCCTTATACTTTTCATATTCATGTTCAGATTTGATGTAAGAAATAAGGTAAATAAAATAAACTGTGTGCAACTTTGGTCCTTTTAGTTATGGAGTGTTTTTGTACCAAAAACCCCTATTTTACAGTCCTCCATTTGTAACATGACATATGGGACGTGGTTTAATCCTTACTAACATCTTGTATTGCATTGATATATCAAACAAAACAGTTCCCAAAATCAAAAAGGAAGTATTTATTAACATGTATGCATGCTTAAAGCTGCATAGTCCGATGAAAATATCAAATTTTCAAAACAAAAACAATTATCTAAATTTGATTCTACCTATCTAACTTAGATACTGGTGCACTTATTAAACATTTGTCACCACACAAAAAGGAATACTGAAGCAATTGAATAGAACCTGTTACTGCAGAAGCCTATGGGGTCAGAGTTTTGACAAGCTTGCCAAAATTAATTTTGCATTTTCACTTCAAATATCTCAAAAGTTAGCGACTTAAAATAAAAGTTACTTCAAGCTAAAGTAAGGTACATAATAACGATCAACCTAATGTATTTATCTCAGAAAATTTTAGAAACTCAAAACCATCAGACTATGCAACTTTAAATTTAACAACAAAATTTGATGTCTTCATAAATAACATTACAAATTTCCGTCACACGTGTAACCAGTGGTGTCTGGATGCCACACAAATATTGTACACTAATTATTCAGTGAATAAAGCATGGCTGTGAATTACTTTTTTTTATCAATATAAGCACTACATATTTCTGTATATTATGCCATGATTAATATGCTTCTAAGTATGACATTATTTAATTCTGCTTAGATTTTTATTAAGCAGACTGTGTGGTGTCCTAAACATGTGTTACATCTGAGTAACACATGTTATACTGCCATAAGACATAGCTTAATCATGGCCTACACCTTTATTTTTTAGCTCATCAATTTATATTTTACATAGATGTAAAGGGGAGATTTCCAGCTTTCATTTGCAACCATAAAATGTAAACAATTCTAATATTAGATTTTAACTCTCCATGTGACACTTCTGGCCAGTTTTCAGGAGAGTGTCCCATATATATATATATATATATATAATTGCTGAAATCCACGACATCGCAGAGATTTATATATATATATACGTATACATAATATATACATATACATATATATACATGTATATACATGTATACGTATATAGTATATATACGTATATATATGTAGTTCAGCACAGACAAAGGAGACCATTAATGGCTGACACGGATTTATTCAAACAAATAGGATAATGACATAATGACAATCCCTTAATGAACCGTATCTGGCTGGGCCTACCGATAGTAGAACTTAGAAGTAATAATGGAAACAAAATTATTCAGGAACTGTGTGTGCTTTCATCTGTGTCGGGCCGGCAGTGACCGTCTCGACAGGCACGCCCACCTCTCGCCTGGCGCTACAGCGCCATCTGGCAAGTCCAGGTGGTAATTAGATCAGTAAATATAGTAGTAACAATTAACAGCAGAGGGAGGCTCTGTGCCATCGTCAGACCAGTTCCCGGCTGGTGCAACAAGGCAGTCAATGAACAATAACCGTCATAGAGTTCTCTGTGGCGGAGTGGTTAGAGTGTCTGACTTTTGTCTAGGTCGGACTCCTAATCTGAAGGTCGGTGGTTCGATTCCCCATGCCCCCATCTCTGCCAATTTGGATTTCCACTGCTGTGTATAACTTACAGCGTCATCAAAGGCCGGTTGCTCTCATACCATGTCTATGTGGTGTGGGAGGTTAAAAATCCCTTGGGTCGGTAAAAGTGTAGGCTCGGGCTTTCTATCGACAAACTGTCCAATGGTGAAAACAAGCCTATTCAGGCTTATCCATGATAGGCAGTATAAATCATCAACAACAAAGATGAGTAATAACCTTCATAACCCAAAGGGTGTGGGGGGGGGGGGGGGGGGGGGGGGGGGGAGGAGGGAGTCCGCGCCGTCCCTACACCAGGATATAGAGATATATCCAAGCTATATATATATATATATAAATATATATAATCTCTGCGATTTCGTGGATTTCAGCAATTTCTTATATTTTCACCGATTAACGTTAACAAAATGCCTGTTCTTATATGACGTCAGATGTTGCTAAAACATAAAAGAGTTTGTCATGGCTGATAATGCAGTCACAATACGGATATTTGAAACTTGACTTCCAGCATTTTGCCGCATTTTCCGAAATTCGCTGTTGGTGGAATAACCATGGCTAGATTCTGCTGGAACCCACTAGGTGGCGCCAAGGTTTCAACTTGATTCCCACATTTTTTTTACGGAGACCACTTTCATCCCTTAGGCCTAAAAAATTGACGTTTCCGGTTGTCAACCAACCCTGTTAGAACCGATTTTTTTCCCACCCTGAGAGAGAGAAAAAATTGCGCTGTTAAGTTAAGACATATTATTTATATTCTTCCGGATAGACAACGATACACGGATATTAGTTGGATGAGAATATATCTGGCTGGTACCTCGAAAGGCCCCTCCGTTTATTAACAATAGTCAATAATAGTACAATATAAAGTCAAATTTCCAACCGACTGGAGGCCGTATAGAGACAGCGCCGCCCGAAGTCGCCTCCCCTGGAGAGCTCCCTCCTGATTGATAATCGCCTGTGCCTCTGGGAGCCCCAGCCGGGTGAGTGCAGGTGAAACAGCGCCCACCAGCACGTCAGTGGTAGGCAATATTAAGGCCGTGCAGCCTAAATAATATGAGCATAACGCGTTATACAATATATTATTTATATTCTTCCGGATAGACAACGACACACATATATTAGTTGGATGAGAATATCTCTGGCTGGTACCTCGAAAGGCCCAAAACACACCCAAATTAAAGATTATCTTAGCCCATCCGCTAACACGTAACATACCTGCTACCCTAATATCAGATCCAAGTCTCTGTTCAATAGGCACCTGTAGGTATTCGAACACTGCGTCCGATTTCCAATCACCCCTCTCCTTTATTTCCAAGATGGACGCTCTATACCTTCTAAGAAACATAGCCCCGCCTCTGCGCAAGCTATGGGTAGTAAAGTTGCCCGGCTGGAGGCCAGTCCGGGTACATAAAAACTTCAGGGATGCCGGATAGAAACTGTATGGCATCGGAATTGAGCTCCCCCTTCGAGGAATCCTGAGAGCCTGACTGTCCGGGAGCGATGCTATTTCGCCAAAGTGCCTATGCACCCAGTATACGGCGCACGATGCGTTCAGATGCGTTCTTTCACGATACTGTATGGTTTTTGATTTTCTCGCCTGGACCATCATCCCCCACCTGGAGAAGGTGAAGTCCGATCTGAGTAAGGACGAGTCCGAGTCTGACTCATGGCATTTCCTTAGAAGTACTTGACAGCAGGATGGCTGCACATAGAGCCAGATGGCCCGGTTTCAGTAGCAATATGGCGAACAATTTTAGCAAATGATGTGGCAATAGGGGCGGCGCCTGCTTAGGGGCATCACCCAAAGACCTTCTAATACCCGACATGCATTTAATTACCCGATGGTTTTTGTAGTCTATTGGTTTGATTGATTGATTGGTGGTTGCTTTACGCCGTGTCGGCAGCATAGGCCATATTCATGACAAGAAATGTTTGTTTTTTGTTCAAACCATCGCTTTTACATGTAAAAGCAGACAATCAATTATGTTGTTCTCCGAGTCTATCGGAGAACAACCTAGATCTTTTAGGTGATTGTTCAAGGCACTCAGAAGAGTCAGATACTGCCTTATTGAGCTGTAGCACATACGATGCGCTAGATGTGACATGTATGTATACAACCTGGATCTGAATGACCTGGGTATGGCAATACAGGATCTGCAAACACCTCACAGAATTCCAGATAAGCCTTCACCTGGACCGAGCATGTTTGTTTGGTGGCATCTGCGTAGTGTCCGTCTTCGAACGCGTCACACTCCTTCCGCAGCCTCGACCAGTCTGGATCAACAATGAAATAGGTCATGGCAACACATGGCCATCGCTACATCCACGTCCCTCACTCGGGCTATACTTTTGAGTTCATCCAGCCTACTAAGGCTGTCGCATATTACATTATCCCTGGTGTTAATGTAGACTGGTTGTATATCAAAGTTATTTTGGATCGAGCTCAAGAATATTAGACGTAATCAGGCCATCATTGTTTTGTTTCTGCTTCTACCATAATTTAAAGCGGCTCTGACCTGGGTATTGTCAGTGGCAAATACGAAGGTCCTATCTTCCCATAGGTGTCCCCCACCGGCGGACACCCGCTAGTATTGGCCATAGTTCAAGGACATTGATGTTGTCTGTTTACAGCCGGCGTCTTTTGATCCCTCAAAATGAGGGCCTAGCCAAACTTGCAAAGTTTTTGAATCCCTGAATTGGAAAACTCCTACGAGCCAGTCATTATCATGCGTGGCCCCGAACCTGAATAACAATTCTTCATTGAACCTTACTTTATGATCCCTATTGTGCACAGAGGCGACGAGATTGTACACCCTGCCCGAGAAGTTGTGTCCCCCATGGACGACTTTATGACAATGGGCGAGTACACTAGCGAGGCTCTCTAGTCCACGCTTTGTCGCTTTCCTGTGGCGCAGAAAAAGCCTGAGCTGATCTTGTAATTTTATTAGCTTATCTGGACCAGACGGGATGGCCGAATGAGTTGGAGTGTCCGTCTCCTGTGTTGGTAGATCGTGGGTTCCATCCCTGGTTGAGTCAAACCGATGACTTAAAAATTGATACTTGTTGCTTCCTAGCCAGGCGCTCAGCATTATTAGGATAGGGCAAGGACTGGTTCGCTCAGTATCAGGATCATGTGACTGAGTGGGATATCAGGTCATGGTGCTGGCGGCCTGGTCTTACAGTGGGGTAGCACTATAAAGTCGCCATGAGTGCTCACTGTCACAAGTCGGTACCCGTCCTGATATGACCTTAGATGTTGCTAGTACGTAAAACAACAACAAACAAACAAATTAGCTTATCTAAAGGAAGCCTTCACTCCATGTTGACTGAGTCTACGTTGATTCCTAACAACTGGATCACGTCAATACTTTTTGTGTGGACAGGCATCAAACTAAGTGGCTCTTACTCTTGTAAGACAAACAATGATGGTCCCACTCACACTTGTCCCGTGTACAACCGTCTTTGTTGTAGTTGTGTCCAAAACACCCCCCTTTCATCTTACTCACGCCACTCCTAACCATCTCCATGTTAGGTGTTGCCGTGCTACCACAACTTTTGCTTCCCAACTTGTATCAACGTAAATTGTCCATATTAAACTGCAACAGCGAAAGCCCATTGTCATCCATCTTGAAAGCGCTCGCTTAATGCCCCAAACAAGTCCAGCATACAACCTCTCATTAAAAGTGAGACGGCTCACACTCTTCTTTCCCTTTGTATAATGATCAAGAGAGAACTTACTTTTCATTTTCCTCCTGCGTCTTCGACGCTCACGACTGCTGTCCCTGCTGTCATCAGACTCCAATGAGTCTGATGATGATGATGGCGACGAGTCACCCAAACTCTGACTCGAGTCCCCACCCATGGCCTCCTTTTTCTTCTTCGACTTGGACTTTTTCCCCATAGCTGATTTAGCCACCGCACGCGATGCCCGTTCCTCTGCTGCGATTTCCTTGTCCAATGCCGCTTTCAGCTCTGCTTTCCGTCGCAAAAGCACTCGGGCTTCCAACCTCCCGCTCAACTCCATTTCCTCCGTGTCAGGTTCCACCATAACTGGTGAAACCACTGAATCCGCCTGCTTCACCTCACCGACATCGGTCAATGCCATCTTCAGCATACTGTCTGCAAACTTTCTTCGCCACTCTCTGTAACCAATTGATCCTCATCAACTGACTCCACCTTCACTGCTCTACGGCTGACCTTAGCCCTCACCACCTTACACTTACTCCCTCGTGGAGGTTCATGCTCATCCCCACATGCTTGGAAAATATCCAGTATCATAACTAGACTACCGCAGCGACCTGCGGTACCATGTGCGAAAGTCATCATCATGCTGTCGGTCGCGATGCGACAAAGACTTCTCTCATTACTTGACTGCCGCTCTCCATTTAGCTCTCTGCTGTGAGAGTGATGTCCATGAGTCGGTCTTAATGTCTCTCAGCTTCAGGTTTCTCTTGATGGCATCCTTGTACCGGAGATGAGGGTGCCCTCTCTTTCTGTAATCAGAAGACAGTTGAGAATAGAGGATCTGCTTTGGTAGCCTGTCTGATGACATCCTCATGAGGTGTCCAGTCCACCGGAGATTCTTTTTGATAGAATCTTCCATAGAGGGCAGCAACCCGGGCGATGCCCGAGCCGGTATGGTGTTTTGTGCGGTTGTACATTTCATGAAAGCTGCCTGCAAAAGTGTTGAAGTGCTGCTGGCTTTTGCAAGTTACCAGCGGCACTCTCTCGGGGAGCAAATAGAGGTTTCACACCTGCAAGAACATGTCCTGACAGGCGCAAAACTATTTGTCCCTGCAGTGGCTGGTCGGGAGATGTTGGGAGTTCCATACATCAACCACCCTTAATGCTGCCACAGTGACGTGGTTTTCTGTTTAGGGTTTGCTCCCTTAGCCTTTGGTTCTGTCAAGAACCTGTACCACAAGGCAATGGTTTACAACTGCAAGGCAGGGGCGTCAAACTCCTCTACATTGTCAGAACTGTCAACATTGTCAGAACTGTCAACAGTGTGAACAGAGTCTACATTGCCAATATCTGAAATACCTGCGAAAGTAGCGGAGCACTAAAAACGCAACTGCTCTAACTTCTGACCGACTGGAGGCCATGTATAGACAGCGCCGCCCGAAGTCGCCTCCCCCGGAGAGCTCCCTCCTGATTGGATGATCGTCTGTGGCTCGGGGAGCCCCAGCCTGGTGACTGCAGGTGGCCCAGAGCCCACCAGCCCGGCGGTGGTAGGCAATATTAAGGCCCTGCAGCCTAAATAAATTGAGCATAACGTATTTTACAATACGATATTAAGGTAAAAAAGAAAATAATGTGTCCTGGCAGGTCTTGTATGAATGGTTTATATACTACTCATCTACAGAGGATTAAGTACTATATTAGGTGACCCCAGTGTAAATTTCAGTTTTGAGAACTGGAACTGCAGTTTTTGTAGTGTGCGGTTTGACAAACAATTAAAAAAAAATTAAAATGCAAAGCCCTCCCTACCAACCCAAAAAGATTTTCTCCAGCAACAGGAAACATGAATATTTGTCTTTTTGGCCTTACAATAGCTACATCCCTTATAATACTATGGATATATAGTATATATTTTACCTCGGTAAACAGCCTCAGGCTAGCCTCAGGCTAGGGAGAGGTAAGCACGTCCGGTACCAGCAATTAGCATATACAACTCACGACTGGATAACGTGTCGTTGGGTTGCTCCGGCAAAATTAGTCTACATACAAGCAAATACGCAGTAAGTATAATAAAAACTGTGGTTAGCTTAATTATGATGCATTAGAGCATCAATATGGAAAGTTTAGACTTTCGTTGGTCCAATTTGGACGAGTTATTTGGTTATAAACAACCAAGGATAGAACACTCGAGTGGGTTTCTCGAAGGAACCAAACCGGTCATTAGCGGTTATGTCAACACCCGGGTCACCGTGTGACTATGGGTAGAGATGTGGGTTTCGCCCTATCTCATGTGGAAATTCTCTCGTACTCTAATAGAGAGTAATGTTGGAGATGCTCCTGGGTTTCTTTTATAGACTCCCCTAGACAAAACTTTTTCAGGCGTTTCTCCGAGTTTCGTAGCATTTTCTCCAACTTGTTGACGTAGTAGTCACAGGTGGGAGAAGTGTGCGGAACAGAGGGATGGGCGGGCCGATACACTGGTCCCGACCCCGCGTAAGGTTTGGGCTTGACCCACAACCCACGCACAAATTTAGCTTATTACGCCTGTGTTATAACGGTATAAACACGTTCTCTAACACCAATAGATGTCCAAATGAGTTTGAAACAACCATATTGTGACATATATATATACCGGGACTGACCAAAAAATTTTGTTTCAGCTCCCGATGGCCACGAAGCGGAGTAAGCGCGGTGCAGCAGCAGCCGAGGGGCGTGTTCCGAGTGGAGTGGACGAGGAGTACGACTCCTCACCTGTGTTGTCGGCAGGGCCGTCGACACAGCCCCGGGCGCATATCCTCTCCGACCCGGACGAGGACGCAGTGCCTGATGTGCCTGCGCCTCCAGATTGGGAGGCTCGCTTTGCAAGATTGGAAAGCCACATCTTGACTGCCAAATCGCCTGTGTCTCGGAAGCGGCGTAGGCCGAGTGTCCAAGAGGATTCGTTTGAGGATTTCTTGGACACAGACTCGGCGGTGGAGCTTAAGGCTCCTCCTCCTCCTTCTCCTAAACGGAGGAAGAAGAAGAAACAGGTGATTTCTTCGGGTGATGAATTCACCAAGGAGCGGGCAGAGACTGGTTTTCGCAAAAAGCGGAAGACTAAGTCCAAAAAGAAGAAGAGGAAGAGGAAATATTCTTCTTCTGAGTCGTCCACTGAGTCTACTTCTACGGAATCAGACTCAGACACCATATATGAAGGGGTCTATGCGGACATTGGCACTAAAGTGGCTAAGAAGGTGGAGAAGCCAAAGGCTAAGCGGGTTAAAACCACTACGCTTATGCGCGAGACCGTGAATGGTCATTTTCGCACGTTCAAACCGGCGGAGGTTATCTCCAAGTTAGGAGATGAGTTAACAGGCATAAAGGGTGTTCCCAACTCCATCATTAAAGAAATGGATCGGGATGTCAATATGACGGATGACCGTAAGAAGTTTGAGGATGTGTTGCACACAGTGCATAAGGCAGTGTTGGCTACCCTAACAGCTATTGTTCCTGTGGCTAATAGGATGCAGAGTGAAAATAAGTTCTCGTCTTTGGCTAAGACAATGGACAAAGGCATTGCAGTGCTAGCGGCGGCAGGTATAATTACCTGTCGTTTCGAAGATATGAAAATGTCTTCAAGTCAGTTTGCACAGATGCTGGCAAAGAAGTGGCTCGCTCTAAGAAGGTTACCGATAATGAGGGGAAGGAGTTTACGCTTTATCTTGCTCCAGAGCCGATTAAAGGGAAACCTTTAGATAACACCAAGATGTTTGGCGGTCAACTACAATACCTCTATAAAGAGGTAGAGACTGCAGCCAAGAGTGGCAAAAACATGGATGGCAAGAAGAAACAGGAAGCTCCTCGTTTCAAAAAGTCACGAGGGGATTTTCGTCCACGACGGTTCACCAGAGGAACCAGACCGAGTTCAAACTTCGGTCAAGGGTTTCGGGGCCGGGGCGCTCGCCCAGGCTGGACCGACAACACCGCACGGCCAATAGGTCGAGGGTTCAACTCGTCGAGACCTTTCCCCAGGGGCGGGTCCAAGTAGAGGTCCAAACACAAACTTTACAAGTCCCTGCAGCCTCTAAAAACACACAAACTGTAAGCAACTTTGTGGCTGGTAATATTAGTAATCATATTTCTGAGTGGCACAAAATTACTAGTGACCAAGAAATTATAGAAATAGTTAGGGGTGTTCAAATTCCCTTTACACAAATTCCTGTACAAAGTATAATACCTTTTCCATATAACATTCAACCAGTTGAACGAGACGCACTAACTAAACAGGTACATAAATTCTTTGAGAAAGGAATTATACAAAAAGTGACACACTGTTCAGGACAGTTTATTTCAAACATTTTCTCGAGACCGAAGCCTAATGGTGATGTTCGAATGATCCTGGATTTAACAATCCTTAATAAAAGGGTGGAATATCGACATTTTAAAATGTTCTCTCTAGATACGGCACGAGATCTGATTACACCAGATGCGTGGATGGCTAGTGTTGATTTCACAAGACACATATTATACGCTTCCCATACATGGAACAATACCGAAAATTTCTTCGATTTATTTGGGATAACCAACTCTATGAGTTTACCTGCATGCCGAATGGCTTAGCTTGTGCGCCAGTTTATTTACTAAATTGCTTAAACCTGTTTTCTCGGTAATGGCGAGGAAGGGTCACATAATGTTTCCATACATAGATGATTCTTTTATTATAGCATCAACACAAATTGGTTGTGTGAATGCAGTTTTGGATTTATGTGCATTACTCACTAAATTGGGGTTTTATGTACATCAACAAAAGTCAGTGTTTAAACCAACAAAACAACTCAAATGTTTAGGGTTTATTCTGGATACACAGTCCCTTACAGTGTCGATAACAGAACAAAAACTAATTAAGTTTATGACTACAGCGACTCAGCTTATTAAGTTATCAAAGCCAAAAATTAGACAGGTTGCTGTTCTTATTGGCATAATGACATCATATGCACCTGCTGTGTTATATGGGAAGGCCCATATTAAGTCGCTAGAAATAGATAAAAATTTAGCGTTAACACGAACTAAAGGCAATTTTGAGCGAAAGATGTTTATTTCGCAAGAAGGGTTACAGGATATTGGATGGTGGATGCAACATATAGCAAGTTCACCAAATCCAATCCGCATGGCGGAACCTAATACAGTAATTACTACTGATGCTTCGTTAGAAGGTTGGGGAGCTCATCGAGATGGGGTCACAACAGGAGGTAGATGGCTTGATGATGAAAAATCAGACTATATTAATGCACTAGAATTGCGTGCTATTTATCTGGGCTTACGTAGTTTAGTAAAGATAAATAAATCACAGGTTAGAATACTAACTGATAATACTACTGCCATGGCATATATTCGTAACATGGGTGGAACCAAATCAAAGTCTTGCAATCAGTTATCTAAACTGATTTGGAACTGGGCACAGGCTCAACAAGTCTGGCTGACTGTAGCGCATATTCCAGGGTCACAAAATACACTTGCAGATTATAAAAGTAGAAATTTCCATGACCATTTAGAGTGGTCTCTCTCTACACATTTGTTTAACTTCGTTTGTGAAAAATGGGGTACACCTGAAGTTGACTTATTTGCATCACGAAATAATAACAAGTTACCCTGTTATGTTTCTTGGCATCCTGAACCGGATGCTTGGAAAGTAGATGCGTTTGCTATTACCTGGGAAAATAATTATTTTTATATTTTCCCACCATTTAGCATTATCAGCCGAGTAGTGAGAAAAATCGGCTTGGAAGGGACACATGCGATACTGGTGGTGCCCGATTGGGACACGCAACCTTGGCTGCCAGCAGTTTCACAACTGGCAAAAGATCGTATACGATTCCCAAGAAAACTCGGGAATCTGACGCACCACGGACCGCTAGTGGTTCACGGCGACGTGTCAACGACGCCCCTATTGGCATTCCTTTTCTAAGGAAGCAGCTACAGCAATTTGGATTGGACAGAATTACTGAGGATAGGATAGTATCGGATGCCTGGAGGCCAGGAACTGTCAAAATGTATACAACCTATTTAAAGAAATGGGGTGTACATTGTTTGTTAATGAAAGTTAAGCCAACAAATCCAAAGATTTCACAAGTAGCTCGGTTTCTTCGTTCTCTAGAGGATGAAGGACTTTCCTTTGGATCGATTAATGCGGCGAGGTGTGCGTTATCAATTATATTACCTAGAATTGATGGCGAAACAGTTGGAAAACATTATGTTATTTGTTATTTACTTCGTTCAATTTATCAAAGGAATCCTCCAAAACCAAAGTATAGTCGGTTTTGGGATGTTTCTATAGTATTTAAGTTGTTTCAGGCTTGGCCTCACAACTCGTGGTTAGATATAAAACAGTTAGGTTTTAAGGTCGCGGTCCTGTTATTGTTAGTAACCGGACACAGAGGACAGACGATTGTTGCTTTATCCTTAACTGGATTAGAAATAGACAAGCAACAAGCTACGTTTGATTTAGAAAAATTGCTTAAATCGAACACGTTAGGTGACCCTTTATCAACGGTTCACTTAGACTGTTTTCCGAATGATCGGAAATTATGTGTTGTGTCGGCCATACGGGCTTATATATACAAGACAAAGGATTTACGTGCATCACAACAACTATTAGTGAGCTTTATAAAGCCACATAAGGCGATTTCACGAGACACACTTGCCAGATGGACAATTACGGTGTTGAAATTGGCTGGAGTGGATACGAGTAAATACTCTTCCCACTCAACTAGAGGAGCCATGGTCTCCAAGGCACGGGTGCTTGGTATTTCTGTGAAAAGAATACTAGCGCATGCAGGCTGGAAGACGGCTAAGTCGTTTGCAAAACATTATAATAAACGACTAGAAAAGCCTACCGGCGTTGCAAAGCGTCTTCTCGCCAACTAACAAGAATAGGTGAGAACAAAAATTTTAGAATGTTATAATAATAAGAAAGAATGATATTAAGGATAAAAATGAATTATGTAAAGGTCTCCCTAGCCTGAGGCTAGCCTGAGGCTGTTTACCGAGGTAAAATAGTATAGTTATACGAGTCTTACCTTGGTACAGATGATGGATAACTGTTGTTTTACCGAGGTATAAGCCTCGGATAGATGTGGGCTAGGGCCCTCCCGCCACACCCTGCCACATCTATTCCGTTGGTGTACCTTTTCGGTAAAGTAATAGTATCCATTGTTTGAAAGTCATTTTTATCCTCAATAAGTAGGTTAAGATTGCTGGTACCGGACGTGCTTACCTCTCCCTAGCCCACATCTATCCGAGGCTTATACCTCGGTAAAACAACAGTTATCCATCATCTGTACCAAGGTAAGACTCGTATAACTATACTATATATATTATATTTAATATATACTATATATCCATAGTAATATAAGGGATGTAACTATTTAAGGCCAAAAAGACAAAAATATATATTATAATATAATATATATATATTTATATATATATTATATATATATATAAATATATACTATATATATATATATATATAACATTGCCGTCAAGGAGGGCTCCCTCACTCTCCCAGCGGAACATAGCTCAAGGTACACATCCATTACTGCAGGTCCTAACGGCCACTAACACGCTGGGAGAGTCATTTGTTGTCCTGACTCCACCTCGCCCGCACCTCTTCTACCACCTCTCTGCTGCCGATCTCCTCGATATGTCTAAAAAGAGTTCCTGCGGGGGAGCCGGCCAGCTTTTCACCTTCTACCTGTTAGTGTTACTCCGTCCGTGTCTCCTGCTTGCCGGCTGGTCACCACAGGGCAAGGAGGCATGGCCCTTTGTGTCGACTCTCCTCACTTCTCCTTCCTCAGTAATCAGACGGGATGGCCGAATGAGTTAGAGCGTCCGTCTCCCGTGTTGGTAGACCATAGGATTGTGGGTTAGAACCCATGTCGAGTCAAACCAATGACGTAAAAATTGATACTTGCCTAGCCAGGCGCTCGGCATTATTAGGATAGGGCAAGGACTGGTTGGCTCAGTGTCAGGATAATGTGACTGAGTGGGATATCAGGTCATGGTGCTGGCAGCCTGGTCTCCCAGTGGGGCAGCACTATAAAGTCACCATGAGTGCGCACTGCCAGAAGTCGGTACACATCCTGATATCACCTCAGATGTTGCTAGGACGTAAAACAGCAACAAAGAAACAAACTTTCCTCAATACTACCCTTTCTTTTTTTTTCTCCTGGTCTTACTTGCTTGGTGGGGCCCTTTTCCTTTTCACTGTTTCGCTTTCCACCATCTTGCTGCAGATCCCGCCTCCCCCTCTCCTCCCAACACAAGTTCTCTGCTAAAATTTGACCAGCTGAGACCCGGTACCGCTTCGACAAATTGTCGTTATCATAGTCAAGTACACCATACTTCCACAAACTCCCCCCACCACCGCTCTGCCAGAAGTCTACACTTCAGCCAAAGACGGACTGATTTTTCGGTGCTGTTCATATAATGCTGCAGTTCTGCAGCCTGTAAGTGTAACCATCAAGGTTACACCCCCCACCCCCACCCCCACTCAAAGAAGAAGCTGGGAGAGTATTCCCCCAATCAGCGACCTTGACACCCATCGGTAAACCTCAGCTTGGAGACCCTCATAGATTGTGCACACTGTCATCATCACTCTCCAGTGCAATAAGGGGAAGTAGTTCTCTTTTACTTCCGTTAGTTTTTTAATGTTTTTGCCGTCACTTTATTACTTGGTGCCAAGTTTATGGAGCTTCGTGTTGAGATGTGTGTAGTCGATATAAAAGCTTTTAACGTTGCACCGAACACGGTGGGCGAGTCGGTACAGCTCTGTCAGGAAGGTCGGCACTTTGAATTTCAGCCCAGTTAAACTGATGGCTTATAAAATTGATACTAGTCAGATTTGTGTGGATCGAGCCTATAACTCTGGCTGGCCCTTAAGACCTACCTCTAATTTTATTGAACTAAATCGTTGGTGAAATGGGCCGTTAGTAGGTGGGTGAGGCGCCCGCCGCCTGGAGGAAAGGAGGGGAATTAGGGGAGCTGCTTGGGAGCAGTCCTCCCGGTCTCCAGGCCGCACCCCAACCTCCTGTAACCCATGGAAGCAAAGAGCATATCAAAAGGAGGTTTACAGGAGCAATATTGGAATAAGAACAATAGAAGACAGGAGCATTACATACATAATAATATTGGCATAATTACTTTACACCTCACAATATGACAGTGTGGGCTATCGGCTATAGGTGCCGGTGGCCTGGTCTCACAGTGGGGCAGCACTATAAAGTTGCCACGAGTGTGCGCTGTCACAAATCGGTACCCGTCCTGATATGATCATCGATGTTACAAATGTAAAAGTTGGGTTTCTGTGTGAAATCCCGGTGTTGCTGCGAATAGGTTCGCCGTATTTTGACATTACTTTACAAACTAGATTGCGCAACTACCAGGGGCCATATGTATGAGCAACTTTTTATCGGCTCCGGTGTTAACAGTGGGTCCCGGGTTATCTAACGCCGGTCTTCCAGATGTGTCACGGGGTATGTATGTGTCCAAAGCGCGGCGGGGTTAGTTAAATATGATCGCATTGAATAGATTTGGGCCTAATATATTGCCGCCGATGCGGCGGCGTTCTGGCAGTATGGATATCGACTTCGCTGCGGCGGTTTGTTTAGTTTACATTCGTTGATTCGACAATATGAATTACACCGCCAATGCGGCGGAAGCGTTAATAACGGTTCGATTTTAGGGTTAATTTGATTAAATTTCACTTATTGCGTATGTAATTCTGTTAAATATGATCGCATTGAATAGATTTGGGCATAATCGGTCCCTAACATCGACGTTAACCATCCTATGGCTTGGGGTTAGTGCAGGCGACTTTAAGCTTGCAGTGTTTATCTAACGCCGACACATACATACAGAGTTATCGCCGCTAACCCGGTAAACACGCCGAAAACCAGCTTCGCAGCACTAACCCCGACACATACATATCGCCCCTGAAGCCACCCATCCCACGTTACTACGAGCGTTACCCCACTCAACAGTTGACAGCAACGCCCCGATGTTTAAACTCAACACTAACACGCTTCACTCGGGAGTAAAACCATGAGATAACAAGGCTTAATAAGGAAAATCGTACAGTAATATACTCTTTGTAGTCTCTGCTTTGAGGCTATCGTGTCGAGAATAGTGTGGGACTTGCCGCTGATTGGTTAGTTTCCCAATGGTCGCTGCAGGCTGCTCTCAGACGGGATGGCCGAATGAGTTGAGCATCCGTCTCCTGTTTTGGGAGATCGCGGGATCCGAACCCATCTATTCGTGGGTTCGAACCCTGGTCGAGTCAAACCAATGAGATTAAAATTGATACTTGTCACTTACTAGCCAGGCACTCAGCATTATTAGGATAATGCAAGGACTAGTTGGCCCAGTGTCAGGATAATGTGACTGAGTGGGATATCTGGTCACGGTACTGGCGGCCTGGTCTCCCAGTGGGGCAGCACTATAATGTCGCCATAAGTCAGTACCCGTCATGATGACCTTAGATGTTGCTAGGATGTAAAACAACAAACCAACAAACTCAGTTGTTCAGATTTAAAAGTTAAAGCTAACCCACTACCTGAAGCCCACTCGTCCTACATGACTACGAACATTACCCCGCTCAACAGTTGACAGCAACGCCCTATGCTTAAACTCAACACTAATATGCCTCGTTCAGGAGTAAAACCATGAGATAGAATGGTTTAATAAGCAAAATTGTATAATTATATGGTACTCCTTGTACTAAGTTGTAGTCTCTGCTTTGAGGCCATTGTGTCGAGAGTAGTGTGGGACCATCATGCCCATTTAGCGGTGTCCATACATGCAAGTGGCGCCATCTACATATTCAACTTAACCAACTGCATCAGTGCGGAAGGTTGGCACTTTTGTTAGCAGGGATGACCGCCTACTGTCACTATGGTGCTCGTGTATTGTCATTACTGACAGTGTATTGTGCCATGTTGATGGTATGGTGTTACTTAGTGACAGTCTACTGTCACTCTCATGCTGGTGTATTGTCATTATGCTGATGGTTTATTGTTGCCATGGTGATGGTATGGCATTACTTGGTGACAGTATGCTGTCACTATTGTGCTGGTGTATTGTCATTACTGATGATGTATTGTTGCCATGGTGATGGTATGGTGTTACTTGGTGACAGTCTACTGTCACTATGGTGCTGGTGTATTGTCATTACTGATGATGTATTGTTGCCATGGTGATGGTATGGTGTTACTTGGTGACAGTCTACTGTCACTATGGTGCTGGTGTATTGTCATTACTGATGATGTATTGTTGCCATGGTGATAGTATGGTGTTACTTGGTGACAGTCTACTGTCACTATGGTGCTGGTGTATTGTCATTACTGATGGTATATTGTTGCCATGGTGATGGTATGGTGTTACTTGGTGACAGTATGCTGTCACTATGGTGCTGGTGTATTGTCATTAGACTGATGGTGTATTGTTGCCATGGTGATGGTATGGTGTTACTTGGTGACATTATGCTGTCACTACGATGCTGGTGTATTGTCATTATACTGACGGTGTATTGTTGCCATGGTGATGATGTGGTGTTAGTTGGTGACAGTATGCTGTCACTATGGTGCTGGTGTATTGTCATTACTGATTGTGTATTGTTGCCATGGTGATGGTATGGCGTAACTTGGTGACTGTATGCTGTCACTATGGTGCTGGTGTATTGTCATTATACTGATTGTGTATTGTTGCCATGGTGATGGTATGGTGTTACTTGGTGACTTTATGCTGTCACTATGGTGCTGGTGTATTGTCATTACTGATGGTGTATTGTTGCCATGGTGATGGTATGGTGTTACTTGGTTACAGTATGCTGTCACTATGGTGCTGGTGTATTGTCATAATACTGACAGTGTATTGTTGCCATGGTGATGGTATGGTGTTACTTGGTGACTTTATGCTGTCACTGTGGTGCTGGTGTATTGTCATTACTGATGGTGTATTGTTGCCATGGTGATGGTATGGTGTTACTTGGTGACTTTATGCTGTCACTATGGTGCTGGTGTATTGTCATTATACTGATGGTGTATTGTTGCCATGGTGATGGTATGGTGTTACTTGGTGACTTTATGCTGTCACTATGGTGCTGGTGTATTGTCATTATACTGACGGTGTTTTGTTGCCATGGTGATGCTATGGCGTAATTTGGTGACTGTATGCTGTCACTATGGTGCTGGTGTATTGTCATTATACTGATTGTGTATTGTTGCCATGGTGATGGTATGGTGTTACTTGGTGACTTTATGCTGTCACTATGGTGCTGGTGTATTGTCATTACTGATGGTGTATTGTTGCCATGGTGATGGTATTGTGTTACTTGGTTACAGTATGCTGTCACTATGGTGCTGGTGTATTGTCATTATACTGACGGTGTATTGTTGCCATGGTGTTGGTATGGTGTTACTTGGTGACTTTATGCTGTCACTGTGGTGCTGGTGTATTGTCATTACTGATGGTGTATTGTTGCCATGGTGATGGTATCGTGTTACTTGGTGACTTCATGCTGTCACTATGGTGCTGGTGTATTGTCATTATACTGATGGTGTATTGTTGCCATGGTGATGGTATGGTGTTACTTGGTGACTTTATGCTGTCACTATGGTGCTGGTGTATTGTCATTATACTGACGGTGTTTTGTTGCCATGGTGATGGTATGGTGTTACTTGGTGACTTTATGCTGTCACTATGGTGCTGGTGTATTGTCATTATACTGATTGTGTATTGTTGCAATGGTGATGGTATGGTGTTACTTGGTGACAGTCTACTGTCACTATGCTGCTGGTGTATTGTCATTATACTGACGGTGTATTGTTGCCATGGTGATGGTATGGTGTTACACACCACACTTGGTGACTTTATGCTGTCACTTGGTGCTGGTTATTGTCATTATATAGGTGTATTGTTGCCATGGTGATGTATGGTGTTACTTGGTGACTTTATGCTGTCACTATGGTGCTGGTGTATTGTCATTATACTGATTGTGTATTGTTGCAATGGTGATGGTATGGTGTTACTTGGTGACAGTCTACTGTCACTATGCTGCTGGTGTATTGTCATTATACTGACGGTGTATTGTTGCCATGGTGATGGTATGGTGTTACTTGGTAACTTTATGCTGTCACTATGGTGCTGGTGTATTGTCATTACTGATGATGTATTGTTGCCATGGTGATGGTATGGTGTTACTTGGTGACAGTCTACTGTCACTATGGTGCTGGTGTATTGTCATTATACTGATGGTGTATTATTGCCATGGTGATGGTATGGTGTGACTTGGTGACCGTATGCGTCAGTACAGTGGTCATGAATTGTGCTGTCACTATGGTGACTATATTTTTGTTCTGTCACCATATGGTGACTATATTTTTGTCTTGTCACTATGGTGTCTATTTGTTTGTCTTGTCACTATGGTGACTATATTGTTGTCATGTGACTACGGTGACAATGTTTTGTGACTATGATGACATAGTGAGGAAGTCTTGTCACTATTCTGACTGTTTTGTGCTGTTACTATGGTGACCATGTTTCATGTTATCACTGTGGTGACCATGTTTCATGTTATCTGTTGTGACCATGTTTCAGGGTATCACTATAGTGACCATGTTTAATGTTATCACCATGGTGACCAGGTTTCATGTTATCACTATGGTGACCATGTTTCATGTTATCACTATGGTGACCATGTTTCATGTTATCACCATGATGACCATGTTTCATGTTATCACAATGGTAACCATGTTTCATGTTATCACTATGGTGACCATGTTTAATGTTATCACCATGGTGACCATGTTTCATGTTATCACTATGGTGACCATGTTTCATGTTATCACTATGGTGACCATCTTTCATTTTCTCACTCTGGTGATCATGTTTCATGTTATCTCTGTGGTGACAATGGTTACTTATCTCTATGGTGACCATGTCTCATGTTATCTCTGTGGTGACCATGTTTCATGTTATCACTATGATGACAATGTTTCATGTTATCTCTGTGGTGACAATGGTTACTTATCTCTATGGTGACCATGTTTCATTCTATCACTGGCGACCATGTTTCATGTTTTCACTATGGTGACCATGCTTCATCCACAGGGGAGTGAGTGCTCTTTCATAAGGGAGCCCTCCTAGCCGGACACTTCCATGAGGGAGTGCTCCTAATCCAACACTTCCACGAGGGAGCGCTCCTGACTGAAACACTTCCATGAGGGAGCACTCGTAAATCAAACACTACGCTGAGGGAGCGCAAGGACTCTACTTACAACACTACCATGCGGTTTTTTTCAGGCTGCTGTCACTGTGTCAGTCCACGCCTTTGGAAGCTGCCCTCTTAAGCAATGACCTTATTCTGACCTTTGTTTGACCTCTGTTTGAACTCTGTATCGGCCAGGAGTGGAGCGCCCATCGAAGTCAGGGTGTTCTGCTGCGTGCACCAGGAGACTCGGAGGTTGGCGAAAGTGTGAGTACACCCCACACCCACCCACCACACCCCACACCCACACCCACCACACCCCACACCCACCACACCCCACACCCACCACACCCCACACCCACCCCACACCCACCCACCACACCCATCCCCCACACCCACCCACCACACCCCACACCCACACCCACCCCACACCCACCACACCCCACACCCACCACACCCCACACCCACCCACCACACACCCACCCCACACCACACAACCCCACACCCACCCCACCCAACACACCCCACACCCCCCACACCCACACCCACCCACCACACCCCAACCCACCACACCCCACAACCACCAACAACCCCACACCCACCCACACACCCACACCCCACCACCACAACCCCAAAACTCATTCACCACACCCACCACTCCATTTCCATTCCCCCACCTACCCTCATACCCCCCCCACACCACACCAACCCACACCCCAACAGTCACTCACACCCACACCCACACCCCAGACTCATTCCCCAGACTATTCCCACACCCCATACACTCATTACCACACCCTACCCCCCCCACACACCACCACCACACCCACACTAATTCCCCCCACTCATACCCCACTAATTCCTCCCACTCACACCCACCACACCCCACTCATTCCCACACTCATTGCCACACCCACTCATACCCCACACACACCACACTCACTCATTCCCCACACTCATACCCAGACTCATACCCAGCTCATTCCCACACCCACACTCTTTCCAATTCCCACAATCACACCCACCCACACATACCCACACCCACGCACTCACACCCACACCTACATCCTCACCCACACCCACCCACACACACCACAAACACATATACCCCCACACTCCTGACCCGCATCCACACCCAACACTCATTCCCACACTCATTACCCACAGACACACCACCCCAATACCCCCACACACCCCACACCCGCACTCATTCCAATTCCAACAAACATACACACACCTACACCCCACCCACACCCAACACCCACATAACCCCCACACCCCTCACCCACATCCACACTCATACCCACACTCATACCCAAATCCACACCCATACTCATTCCCAAACCCCACACACCCACAGTCATACTCATAGTTATAGCCACACCCAGTCCCATACCCGTACTCGTACCCATACCCACACACATTCTCATACATATCCCACCCCAACACCCACTCCCACTCCTACACCCGTACACTCACCCACCCCAACCACTTCCACTCCCACTCCCATACATATGCTACACCCCCACCCCTACCCAACCCCACTGCCATACCCCTCCACACTCTCACACCTACCCCCTACCCCTCTCCGCACCCCCACCCCCCCAATCCGCAGCCGAGACCACGTGTTCAACCGCTACCAGTCATGTCCTCTCCAATCTTCTCTCCTCTCTTTAACCTACTCATCCTTTGACTTGACCTCCCCTAACGCTAACCTTATGGAGGCCCTGTTTGGCTGTGGTCTTCGTCTCCTTGCTAACTGCTAATCACTGTTCGATAACACCCTAGGTGATGCTCATGCCATGGCTTCTTCTTCGGTTACTAAGGATTGCGCCTTCTTCGAATGTCTTGTGCCGCTAGATCATTACGTGTTAAGTTGACCATTTCTGTTTTGTTTTTTTAAGCGCTTTGGCGGAGTTTTGAGGTGTGGCCTGAATTTGCTTTGCAGTCTTTTTCGTAATAATGTCGCCTTTCTGTCTTAGTGTTCGGTGGATTGTTTCAGAGGATGGGTACACAATTGCGCTACTTACGACATTAATCCAGTCGGCTGAGATGAAGCTGCTGTCTTGTGCTGCATGACCATTTGCTGAGAATTAAGAGTCTCTTTCTTTTGTCGCAGCGCAAAGCCAGACAGATCTGAAGATTACTGCATGTGCACACAAAAAAGTGCTCCCTTAAAGTCATTATTGAAAGTATTTGTCCAGAATATTATTGATGGACATGCTCTTACAAAGGTTTAAGGATGGATAAGATTTTGATTGCATATGGAGGGTTGGTTCAAAAGCTGAGCCTAAGTGCCTTATTATGAAAGCAACGCATGCACATTAATGTTCAGTATGGCATGGTAACTATTTTCTGCAATTTTTACTAAAATACTCCAAATTTGTGTTTGTCCTTTCAATTGTGGGAAATTTAAGACAGTTAATGTTGTAAGTGCATTAAATATATTAAATTAGGACAAATGAAACCAGTTTCCTATTGAAACTTCTGTATGATTGAATACAAGTTCACAGCTATGGGACTCTTTATTTACAGCTATGAGACTCTTAATCCACAGTTATGAGACTCTTAATCCACAGCTATGAGACTCTTAATCCACAGCTATGAGACTCTTAATCCACAGCTATGAGACTCTTAATCCACAGCTATGATACTCTTAATCCACAGCTATGAGACTCTTAATCCACAGCTATGAGACTCTTAGTCCACAGCTATGAGACTCTTAATCGACAGCTATGATACTCTTAATCCACAGCTATGAGACTCTTAATCCACAGCTATGAGACTCTTAGTCCACAGCTATGAGACTCTTAATCGACAGCTATGAGACTCTTAATCCACAGCTAGGAGACTCTTAATCCACAGCTATGAGGCTCTTAATCCACAGCTAGGAGACTCTTAATCCACAGCTAGGAGACTCTTAATCCACAGCTAGGAGACTCTTAATCCACAGCTATGAGACTCTTAGTCCACAGCTATGAGACTCTTAATCCACAGCTATGAGACTCTTGATTTACAGCTAGGAGACTCTTAATCCACAGCTATGAGACTCTTAATCCACAGCTATGAGACTCTTAATCCACAGCTATGAGACTCTTAATCCACAGCTATGAGACTCTTAATCCACAGCAAAACAACAAAACCAACCACACAAACCAACACAACCAACACAAACCAACCACACAAACCAACCACAGCTATGAGACTCTTAATCCACAGCTATGAGACTCTTAATCCACAGCTATGAGACTCTTAATCCACAGCTATGAGACTCTTAATCCACAGCAATGAGACTCTTGATTTACAGCTATGAGACTCTTAATCCACAGCTATGAGACTCTTAATCCACAGCTATGAGACTCTTAATCCACAGCTATGAGACTCTTGATTTACAGCTATGAGACTCTTAATCCACAGCTATGAGACTCTTAATCCACAGCTATGATACTCTTAATCCACAGCTATGAGACTCTTAATCCACAGCTATGAGACTCATGATTTACAGCTTTGAGACTCTTGATTTACAGCTATGAGACTCTTAATCCACAGCTATGAGACTCTTAATCCACAGCTATGAGACTCTTGATTTACAGCTACTCTTAATGTTGCATAGTCCGATGGTTTTGCATTTGTGTCACTTTTAAAGATATTTTATGTTGATTGTTATAATCTACCCTACTTTAGTTTAAAGTAACTTATTATTTTAAATGACTAACTTTTGAGCCATTTGAAGTGTAAATATTAACAATTTCTTTTGGCTAGCACGTCAAAACTCTGGCCCTACAGGCTTCAGCAGTAACAGGTTCTATTAAATTGCCTCAGTATTTATTCCCTTCTATGTGGCGACAAATGTTTACTAAGGGCACAAGCATCAAAGTTAGATATGTAGAATCAAATCTAGATAATTGTTTTGGTTTATAAAATTTTGATATGTAGAATCAAATCTAGATAATTGTTTTGGTTTATAAAATTTTGATATGTAGAATAAAATCTAGATAATTGCTTTGGTTTCTAAAATGTGATGCTTTCATCGGACTATGCAGTTTAAAATTGATCACCTTGAGTCTTAATGTTTTCTTGGGAAGAAAATAACTGTGTGTAATTCTAACCATTAACCAGGCAACAAATGTTATTAACTCCAGAGTGTCGATGATGTAATGCAGAACTTAATCCAAGCAACTTATCATCACATTGTTTGTGTTATGTAATTGTGTTGTAATTGTATTATGTAATTGTGTTATTGCAAAGCCATTGTCAGCACTGTCAACATTGTCTACATTGTCAGAACTGTCAACATTGTCTACATTGTCAGAACTGTCAACAGTGTCTACATTGTCAGAACTGTCAACAGTGTCTACATTGTCAGCACTGTCAACAGTGTCAATATTGTCTACATTGCCAGCACTGTCAACAGTGTCTACATTGCAAGCACTGTCAATAGTGTCTACATTGTCAGAACTGTCAACAGTGTCTACATTGTCATAACTGTCAACAATGTCAACATTGCCAGCACTGTCAACAATGTCTACATTGCCAGCACTGTCAACAGTGTCAACATTGTCTACATTGCCAGCACTGTCAACAGTGTCTACATTGCCAGCACTGTCAACAGTGTCTACATTGCCAGCACTGTCAACAGTGTCTACATTTCCAGCACTGTCAGCACTGTCAACAGTGTGTACATTGCCAGCACTGTCAACACTGTCAACCTAGCGACAAATTATATAACTCTGACCTTTTTAAATTCACAGTGTCTATTGACACATAATTGATTGTATGCTTTTACATTATATGTAAAAGCGATGGTTGAACAAAAAAAAACCAACAAATTCTCATCATGAATATGTCCTATGCTGGCAACACGGCCTAAAGAAACCACCAATCAATCAATCAAGCAATCAAAACATTGTCTACATTGTCAGCGCTAATAATGTAGGTATTCCAAGTTCCACTTATCCCTCAGGAACGACTCAAGCTGTGACCCCGTATGTCATGTCACAGCTTCAGCTTACACCGCGGAATGTGGGGTGGGAGGGTGGGTGGGGGGGTGAATACAAATACGCCATGATACAGAAAGTGGTATTTTATCTCATAGAAAAAAACTGGTTAGGACAATTTCACTGCAATCTACATTACAAAGAAATGTATGGCAAGAACCCATTTTTGTGGCTGTATTATCGCCCATTTTACCAACATTAGAAATGACCACTCACCGAGTTCCGTTCCCGCACCCCCCCCCCCTCCCCTTCCCAGACAACTTTCATCCCTGGTTAATAATCACAGCTTGACTACAGTTGTGCTCAGGCTTGATTGGAACTCGCACAAAATAGGTTGTCTCAAGATTTTTTTTTTTAGCAACTATGAACATTCATCTTCGATCAAGGTAACCGGGAGTTGTCCCAGAGTTCTTAATTGTGTTTTGCTAAGGCCAAAAAGAAAAATATTCATGTTTGCGGTTGCGGGGGGAATTATTTTGGGTCGGTAGGTAGTTTTTTTTTGTGTTAAGAAAAAAAGATTGTTGTTCAAACCACACGCTGCAAAAACTGCACTTCCAGTACTCAAAACTGAAATTTTCCCTGGGGACACCTAATATAGTACTTCTCAAGCTCATGTAAGAGAGCAATTTTTAGTTTTTTCTCAGCGCGGAAAAGAAATTGAGTCGGTGGGGGGGTGTTCTAACAGGGTCGGTCGGCAACCGGAAACATCAAATTTATTTTTAGTTGGTTTCAACATCAGCAATCAATCAATCAATCAATTTGAAGAGAATGTTTTGCCATCGTTAATCACATGTGATGTGAGCATGCTCGAGTGTTCAGTGTGCGTTGAATTTGTGATGGTTGTAATTGTGTGCTGTCTAGTGGAAGTGGGACGTAGCTCAGGCGGTAGAGTGTCCACCTGTGGAGGTGTTGGTCATCCTATCAATCCTGCTCAGTGGACCCATTTGCAGTTTTGTCGATTTTCCGTTCCAACTAGTGGTCAACAACTGGTCCATCAAAGGCTGTGGTATGTGCATATAAACGAACCATTGCTGCTTATCGGAAAGAGTAGCCTATGTGACGGCAGCAGTTTTGCTGCAAAGAAATGTGTCAGAATGTTTGATGTCTGGGTGGGTGGGTGGGTGGGTGGGTACAATGATTATAACAGACTACCGTAGTGTCACAAATTATTGCCGAGTTCACAAACCAGACGGGATGGCTGAATGAGTTGAGCGTCCATTTCTTGTCTTGGTAGATTGTGGGATTCGAACCCTGGTCGAGTCAAACCAATGACTTAAAAATTGATATTTGTCGCTTCCTACCCAGGTGCTAGGCATTATTAGGATAGGGCAAGGACTGGTTGGCTCAATTATTCAATTTGCTAATTGTCATCTGCGCTAATTGGTTGGTACTTTTGTACTTGTTCTAGTTATGTAAGGATGGACATAAAATATTGTACAATTAACTGGCCGAGTCAATTATTCTTCAAGGTCTTGAACTTGGCAAAGTTGATATTAGGAGTATTTGTCATAGGTATAACTACACTGGCTTCTGTTGTTACTCCACAACACGGTCTCCAGGACAGGTTGCTAAGCAACCCATTAGAAGAAGGGTTGTGTAGCTAGGTTGATATCCACATCATTTTACAATCTAGTATGATAAATAAATTTGATAAGATGATAATTATAAATGCCCTTATTTAAAGTTGCATGGTCCAATGAAATATAATTTTGTCAAAATTAAAACAACTACTTACATTTGATCCTATATATCCAACTTAGATACTGGTGTAATAGCTAATGATTTGGGACAGTGTATACAGAATAACCAGTGAATTTATAAACTCACCCCTTTAGACACTCACTTTGAAACACCCATTATGCAGGGAGGCCATTAACCAACTAGGCCAATCTCATGACCTCATTAGCCTCCCCCCAACCAAGTAGGCCTGCTGTGCAGGGCCATAGAGGGGAAGGGGAAATGAGGTGGATGTGTCTGTGTGTGTTTATGTGTCTGTGTTTCCTGGCCTGACTTTACAGAGACACAGAGACAGACATACACACAAACATACACACACAGACAGATATGCACACAGACATACACACACATACACACATACCTACACACATAGATAGACACACACAAACAGACATGCACAGACAGCACACACAGTCACAGAAATACACAGACATGCACACACCCAAAATACACAGACACACAGATGCACAGACACACATACACCCGACCTGACTTTGCAGAGAGAGAGACACACACAGACACATAGACAGCCGCACACAGACAGAGGCAGACACACACATACATACATGGCCACACATACATACACACACATACATACACAGACAGACATACACATACAGACACACACAGACAGACACACACATACATACATACATACATACATACATACATACATACATACATACACACAGACATACACACACAGACATATACACAGGCACACAGACACACATAGATAGACACACACAGACAGACATGCACATACACCACACACAGACACAGAAATACACAGACATGCACACAACTGACATACACAGACACACATACATCCGACCTGACTTTGCAGAGAGAGACACACACATACATAGGCAGACACACATACATACACACACAGATACCCACACAGACAGACATACACAGACACACACATACATACACACAGACACACACAGACATACACACACAGACATACACACATATATATACACACAGACACACACAGACAGACACACATAGATAGACACACACAGACATACATGCATAGACAGCACACACAGACACAGAAACACACAGACATGCACACACCTGACATACACAGACACACATACACCCAACCTGACTTTGCAGAGAGAGAGACACACACAGACACCCACATACAGAGGCAGATACACACACATAC
Organism: Branchipolynoe longqiensis; assembly: GCA_030323885.1. Lineage (NCBI taxonomy): Eukaryota > Metazoa > Annelida > Polychaeta > Phyllodocida > Polynoidae > Branchipolynoe > Branchipolynoe longqiensis. The sequence continues at coordinate 17,432 of JASIRB010001703.1, read as the reverse complement.
ATTCACACACATACATACACACACAGACACACACACATACAGACATACACAGACACACACACATACAACACACCCATACACACACAGACATACATACACACATATATATATATATATATATACATACACACACAGACATACACAGACAGACAGCACACACAGACATAGAAACACACAGACACACATACACCCGACCTGCCTTTGCAGAGAGAGAGAGACACACACAGCCAGAGACACATAGACAGACGCACACAGAGGCAGACACACACACATACATACACATACCTACACATAGATACACACATACACAGACACATACATACATACACATACACACAGAAACACAGAAACAGACAGACAGAGACAGACACACACAGACACATACACTCCCACACATACACAGAAACACACAGATAGACACACACAGACATACACACACACAGATACATACATAGACAGACAAACACAAGCAGACAACACACACACATTATATTTTGTTAAAAACCCTAGTGCCATGGGCCTATGGTACTAATCCGTTCCCAGAATGTGCCCCACCCAACCAGAAATACCTACCTACAGTCCTGTCAGGTTCCAGGTCATCTCACATCACGTGGTCACTGCGAGATGACCATCTGGGTCATAGCCACAGGACTTTTGACAAGCTTGTCGAAATTATTTTTGGTTCTTTCAGCTCAGATTACTTCAAAACTAATCATCTTTAATCAAAATCACTCCGGACTAATGATTAGTAGCTTGTAACGATCAATTTGATATAGTTATCTAAAAAATAAGACAAAAATTCAAAGGCCATCGGACCATGCAACTTTAATATCTTTGTGTGGAGTGGTGATAGATAGTCATAAAAAAACGGCCTTTCTCAAACATTTTGAACACTGCTCCGTTTGACAAAAATAGTTCAGCAATTTGCCACTAGGCTCCGCTAGCGACCTCTGTGCAGGACCCATGTGGATGCACTCAGACGGCACCTAGCGGCTACTGTGGATTCACATCCTGTCCCATGTACCGGGTGCGAGAAAAAGCCGGAAACCAACAAGAACTCGTAGGATATCCAATTTGTTAGGTGTGGTGTTTGTGTGATTCGTGCATTGCATGGTGACGAATTAGAGAAACCACAGGAGTGGGTGTGGGTGCGGGTGTGGGTGTGGGTGTGGGTGTGGGTGTGGGAGTGGGAGTGGGAGTGAACTTTGTTACAGCATGGAGTGATTAACAGTAAAGTTCCAATATAGAAGTTGATACCAAGTATGATAACGAGGCTAATAATAATACAGTATAACCCCGTTAAACCAAGCTCAGTTAAACCAAACGATCGGTTAATCCAAACTTTTTTTCGGCGGCCCGGCAAAATACTACCATTTATCATATAAAAAAGTTGGTGAAACCAAATCCACCGCTGTGTATAACTTACAGCGTCATCAAAGGCCCGTTGCTCTCATACCATGTCTATGTGGTGTGGGAGGTTAAAAATCCCTTGGGTCGGTAAAAGTGTAGGCTCAGGCTTTCTTTCGATAAACTGTCTAATGGTGAAAACAAGTCTATTCAGACTTATCCATAATAGGCAGTATAATTCTTCAAGAAAAAAAGGGCCATGCAGCATCTCCAAGGAGATCACTGAGGCCAAGACAAAGAGTGCTACTTGTCCCACATCACTGAGGCCAAGACAAAGAGTGCTACTTGTCCCACATCACTGAGGCCAAGACAAAGAGTGCTACTTGTCCCACATCACTGAGGCCAAGACAAAGAGTGCTACTTGTCCCACATCACTGAGGCCAAGACAAAGAGTGCTACTTGTCCCACATCACTGAGGCCAAGACAAAGAGTGCTACTTGTCCCACAACACTGAGGCCAAGACAAAGAGTGCTACTTTTCCCACATCACTGAGGCCAAGACAAACAGTGCTACTTGTCCCACATCACTGAGGCCAAGACAAAGAGTGCTACTTGTCCCACATCACTGAGGCCAAGACAAACAGTGCTACTTGTCCCACCCTCCACCTCCTCCACACAGTAGGACACAGCATACAGGTTGGCTCAATGTCAGGATAATGTGTCAGGATAATGGGTATTGGGTCATGGTGCCGGCGGCCTGGTCTCCCAGTGGGGTAGCGCTATAAAGTAGTCACAAGTGCGCTCTGTCACAAGTCGGTGCCTAAGATGACTCTACAGTTTTTGCGCTGCCAGAGTACATTGGACAGTCATAAAGTATGGCTGTTTCTATTGCAACGCAATAATTATTCAATTATTTCCAAGTCGAAAATATGGAGTTTTTGCTTCTTTAAAAATATGGAATAGTATGAAGATACATCAACTAATTAATAATAATAATAATAATAATAATAATAATAATAATAGGAATAATAATAATATTAATAATAGGAATATTGAGATTAATAAGAATGAGAATAATAATAATAAGGAACAGTAAGAAGAATACGAAGAAGACGGAATACAAATTTAAACAAAATTAATAACAAAATCATAAACCTTCATTGTCACTTGTCAAAATAATAATAGTAATAATAGTAATATAGTAATAATAGTAATATAGTAATAATAGTAATATTAACAGTGGTAACTATAGTAACAGTAGTAACAATAGTAACAATAATATAATATTCCTCACTTTCAAGAAACCTACTAACTCAGTGATGAAAAGTCTTTATTTTCGCTGATTTCCATGATTTTCCACCAAAAGAGCAGACAGCCCGTCACTAGCTTGGTTAGGTATGCGAGAGAATCAAGAACAATTGACCAGAAGTCAGATTTCCGCCTTTGTTTTTTTTAATGTATTTATTAGTTTTTGTTGCTTTTGCTCTTTTTCTTTCATTTCTTTTTTTGTTTGTCCGAGCCGACTTTCGTTCCCGTATAAATAAAAAAGTGTGTACAGCGTGTTTGTTTTGTAACTGCCACAAGTCGTCTGCACCGTCTCACTTTCACCGACTGTCGTCTGCTTCCGGTCTGTTAGTTCTGTCGTCTGCCGCCCGCCACGAATTGTTGACTGTTCTAATTGTCGAATGCGCTAATTCAGTAATTGTCGACTTCACTGATTGTTGACCACGCTATTTGCCGTCTGCACTAATTGTCGTCTGCGCTAATTGTCGATTGTGCTAAATCCGTCTGCACTAAATTCGTCTGCTCATTGCCGACCGCCAGTTGTCGACTACGTTGATTGTTGACTATGCTAATTGTCAACTATGCTAATTGTAGTCTGTGCTAGTTGTCAACTGCGCTAGTTGTCAACTGCGTTAATTGTCAACTACGCTAATTGTTGACTATCCTTAATTGTTGTCTGCGCTAGTTGTTGACTCAGCTAATTGTTGTCTGCGCTAGTTGTTGACTCAGCTAATTGTCGTCTGCGCTAGTTGTTGACTCAGCTAATTGTCATCTGCGCTAGTTGTTGACTCAGCTAATTGTCGCCTGCACTAATTGTCGACTGCACTAATTGTCCACTGTGCTAATTTCATCTGCGATAATTGTAGACTGTGTTAATTTCGACTGCGCTAATTTGCGACTTCTAATTGTCGTCTGTTCTAATTGTAGACTGCGCTAATTGTTGACTGTGTTAATTTTGACTGCGCTAATTTGCGACTTCTAATTGTCGTCTGTTCTAATTGTATACTGCGCTAATTGTCGTCTGCTTCTCCACTTCCAGTTCGGGATTTTCCCGCTTCCCAACATCAGCAGCAGCGACAACGACACGAGCATCATGATAAAGAAGATAACCCGGTAAGTGGAGGTCACTAGTTGGTCATTCCGACTGCGCATGCGCTGAAAACGGCGCTGACAGCAAAACAGATGCGTACAGCCATTGAGTTTGTCGATATGCGTAGGTCAAAACTTCAATTTGATTCAAAGTTTATAGAAATACATAGGAATTTGGCATAAACATGGATGAACGCATGTAATTTAATGATATAATGAATATATTTAAGACAAAACTAACCATAGTTAAGCATTTTGATCTAAGAAACATACAATTCCACACAAAACAATGTCACGTTTAGGCTGAATCGGTTGAGCGCAGGCCTTCCATGTGGAAGGTTGGGAATTTAATTCCCGTTCAAGTCAAACCAATGACTTACAAAATTGATACTTGTCGCTTCCTAGCTTGGCGCTCGGCATTATTAGGATAGGGCAAGGACTGGTTGGCTCGTAGATACAAGATAGATTCACCCGTACTGCTGCAGTAGGGGTGCAAACCAACCCTATGTAAAAGCTGTCAAAAAAAGGGGTCAATGAATTGAGAGCCTAATTTCACAATCTAAGAAGCAACATTTATTCTTTACATATGTCTTATTGATAGCCCGCTACCTTTGAGTTGAAAAATATAATATAATATCCAGTTTAATGCAATTTAAAAGTGAAATCGACGGCGTTCTGAAGCCGCCATCTTGTCTTTGTGCATTCTCTCCCATTTCACCAACTCTGTGCCTATATGGGTAGCCATTTGATGCTGGAGCCACAGTTTCTACTTCATGTTCCATACTAAACCTATTTTCGCCCGTATTTAGACTACGTTGTCATTCACCTGTTTACTACAAGTACCGGGTGAATCTTTTATCTAGTTGGCTCGGTGTCCGGATCTGATTTGAGTCAGATATCAGGTCGTGGCTCCAGTGGCCTGGTCTCCCAGTGAGGCAGCACTATAAAGACGCCATGAGTGTGCAATGTCACAAGTCGGTCCCCGTCCTGCTATGACCGTAGATGTTGCCAGGATGTTAAACTCCCAACGACGAACCATAATCTAATGAGAGGCTCTTCTAAGTTAAATTTCTTTAACAAGTTTCAGGATGTTAAAGTAGCGTGATCCGATGGTTTCAAGTTTCTGCCAGGTCAATAGAGGATTTACACCACCAACCTGCCCTCTGACTAATGCATCAGGTAGCAGCATACTGTGCAGTATGATATGTAGGAAAGGTCTTATAGAGGATTTACACCACCAATCCACCCTCTGACTAATGCATCAGGTAGCAGCATACTGTGCAGTATGATCTGTAGGAAAGGTCTTATAGAGGATTTACACCACCAACCCACCCTCTGACTAATGCATCAGGTAGCAGCGTACTGTGCAGTATGCTCTGTAGGAAAGGTCTTATAGAGGATTTACACCACCAATCCACCCTCTGACTAATGCATCAGGTAGCAGCATACTGTGCAGTATGATGTGTAGGAAAGGTCTTATAGAGGATTTACACCACCAACCTGCCCTCTGACTAATGCATCAGGTAGCAGCTTACTGTGCAGTATGCTCTGTAGGAAAGGTCTTATAGAGGATTTACACCACCAACCCGCCCTCTGACTAATGCATCAGGTAGCAGCGTACTGTGCAGTATGATCTGTAGGAAAGGTCTTATAGAGGATTTACACCACCAACCTGCCCTCTGACTAATGCATCAGGTAGCAGCATACTGTGCAGTATGCTCTGTAGGAAAGGTCTTATAGAGGATTTACACCACCAACCCACCCTCTGACTAATGCATCAGGTAGCAGCGTACTGTGCAGTATGATCTGTAGGAAAGGTCTTATAGAGGATTTACACCACCAACCTGCCCTCTGACTAATGCATCAGGTAGCAGCATACTGTGCAGTATGATGTGTAGGAAAGGTCTTATAGAGGATTTACACCACCAACCCACCCTCTGACTAATGCATCAGGTAGCAGCATACTGTGCAGTATGATCTGTAGGAAAGGTCTTATAGAGGATTTACACCACCAACCTGCCCTCTGACTAATGCATCAGGTAGCAGCATACCGTGCAGTATGATCTGTAGGAAAGGTCTTATAGAGGATTTACACCACCAACCTGCCCTCTGACCAATGCATCAGGTAGCAGCATACTGTGCAGTATGATATGTAGGAAAGGTCTTATAGAGGATTTACACCACCAACCTGCCCTTTGACTAATGCATCAGGTAGCAGCATACTGTGCAGTATGCTCTGTAGGAAAGGTCTTATAGAGGATTTACACCACCAATCCGCCCACTGACTAATGCATCAGGTAGCAGCATACTGTGCAGCATGCTCTGTAGGAAAGGTCTTATAGAGGATTTCCACCACCAATCCACCCTCTGGTGGCATCGGCAAGAACTCATGTAGGTAGTGGCTCACTCATGTCACTGTGCACCTGGCTATGCAGAAAGGGCCTTACAGAGGATTTCCACCACCAACACTGACGCCTGAGGCAAAATTAATGTATCGGGTACATGATCCGTATGGTGCCTGGAAAGTTTTGAAAGGTCTTGAACTTCATTAGCCCCATTTGTCCCCACTGATCTAACTTAGTCCGAAATCACCCATCGCCATTTGCCACTGTTGTTTTTTTCTTGAAATCCAAATGAAAATAGTCTTGAATTCCTATTAAAAACAGCCTTGAAAAGCCTTGAAATAGCCTTGGATTCCATATCTTCACGTGTACGGACCCTGTGGACAGCAACTTACTTTGCACGCTCTGTGGAAAAGGTGTATTGATGAGTGAAATAACCAATGTTGTTGTTGTTTCAGGATCTATGACGGCAGCACAAAATTCCCAAAACTGGAGGAATGTGCTCACTTCCACTATGACCTCACCGAGCTGGGTCAAATACAGGTGGGTCATTGGGTTACTAAGTCAATGGGTCAATAGGTTATTAGGTCAGGACACCTCAAAATCAAAAACAGAACCACAGGTTTTAAACTGATCATAAAAACCCTAAAAAGTACAAACTTTTGAAAATGCAGAGTCCTACAATTATACAAAATTATAATTTGAAAGCCCGACACGGAATGGCCGAGTGGAGGTTCGCGAGGCACCAACATGCAGTGGCGCTGCAGTAGCGCAGCCCAGGATCAGTCAAGTCGGGCAACGATTGGTCGATATACATATTAATCGGAATTAAATAGCAACCATATTACCGCACAGTAATAATCCGAATAACAATAAAGGAAAAGCCGCTCCGCCTTTTTATGTAATGATAATAAATTATCCTGCCTATAAGTCAATATATTGGAAAAAATGTTTTCAAAATGTTTGTCTTGTTTCTAAAATTGATCTTTAATTTGTATTTAAAAAATAACCCGATGTATATCCAGACATTTCATATATCGTGCATTCTTCAGCACACGCGGGGTGGCCGTGGCTTTGTTTATCTCATTATGCACAGGTTCCGATCACTTCTCCGAGCATGAACCGAAGCAGCTGTGCAATCTCTTCATTTTGGTCCTTAAAAAACAGTTCTAATGGTCCTAAAAAGTACTTACAAAGTCATTAATGAAGAAGCCTAAAAAAGAGTGGGAACCCTGTAAAAGCAATGCTTCTCAACATATATTTGGGCAGAAGAGATTTTGTTGTTGTTCACAAGTGTTTATTCATCAGCACATTGATTGATTGATTGGTGGCTGCTTTACACCGTGTCGGCAGCATAGGCCATATTCACGGCGAGAAATGTTTGTTTTTTGTTCAAACCATCGCTTTTACATGTAAAAGCAGACAATCAATTATGTGCCAATAGACACTCATTAAATTAGAAAGCTCACTCGTATATTTGTGGTCAAGGGAACCAAATTCCATTAGAAAAAGAAAAGTTTGATTAATAATTGATAGAATTTATTTAGTCAACTATCAGAACAAGTATAGTGTCAGCGCCAGAGCACTTGTCTTCCAGCCGTTTTACATGCACTCTGGACTTTTACACATGGTTTGGGAGAGTATCCTGTGCTATTTCTGTGCAGCACAGGACACCTTGTACAATGGGTGTGTGTGACTCATGCTGCATTATGTGCAGCATCAGTCACTATTCTTGTCAGTCTCAGGTGACTACTTGACTCTGTACTTGATATTGTAATCATTTCTCATCACTAATGTGCTTTTTTGGTTTATTACGTCTGTGTGTTGGGTTTGGTGTTCTTGTATTGTTGTTGGTCAGATTTGTGTTGGTAGTGAGTGTGTTCTGTTTCTGTATATGTGGGTGGTTAACGAGGTTCTGTATTTGGTTTGTATTGGTTTGTATTGGCAGGTGTCTGCCTTCATTTTGTTTTGCTTTGTTTTATTATGGGGGGGGGGGGGAGGTGCGTGGGGCCAGAGTGGAAGAAAGGGGGGGGGGGGGCTACGTGTGCCGTGTAGAACTCTTCACAGTGCTAGGTTTTGGGCCTGAATGACCAGGTTAGCTCTATATGCATTTTTAAAGGAGAGGATTGTCTGCGTTTCCCTGACTCTTGGTGGGAGGTTGTTGCACATGACGCTTCCCCTGTATATTGGTGCTATTATTAGTTGATTGTAGTTGGATTTGGTACTGTGAGGAGTGTGGCAGTTCCTCTTCTTGTTATTCTGTTTGTATGATCAACATATAGGTTGTCTCTTACCCGTTTGTGCATCACTGTCATTAGGTGCAGGTCTCTTCGTTTTGAGAGTGTATCTAGCTTGGCTTGGCTATGCATTTCTAAAACACTGAGAGTCTTGCCTTGGTAGACTGTTCTAAGTGCCCTGTTTTGTATCCTTTGGAGCTTAGTTTCTTGTTGCTGTGTTAGTAGGCGATATATTATATCATTGTAGTCTATGATGGGTAGCATTGTTGTGTTTTACAGGAGTAGTGCTGTGTTTTCACTTATACATCTCCTCATCTTCCCGAATGTTGTCATCTTCAGGGCCATTGACTGGTTTAGCCTGTTCAATTGTAGATTTAGATTTAGATTTGCATCGAGAGTTGTGCCCAGGTATTTGTATGAGTTTACTTCACGGAGTAGGGTTCCTCTCGTCTGCAGTTGAACTGCTTGGGCTTTTAGCCTTTCTTTCTTTCTTTCTTTCTTTCTTTCTTTCTTTCTTTCTTTCTTTCTTTTTTTTTTTTTTTTTTTTTTTTTTTTTCCTTTTTCCTTTAAAAATTGAGCCTGTATTTATACTGTACATAGCATGTAAGCCCGGGTACCCAGGCTTGTTTTCAATGCTGGCCAGCTGTAGTGTTGGTGTTGTCTTATCAAACAGTTATTTGATTGTCTGCATTTCAGTAGCAGATAGATAGTCTGTTGGTACGTTTAGTAGCCTATGTTAGTTTTTTTGGGCCCTCTTGGCATTGTATTTTTGTTCTATTCTTATGACTATGTTAGTTGTTTTCTTAAGGTTCTATGTTAGTGTTTTGGGGTTTTCTTGGGAAGAGTTTTCCGCTTTTTTCTACTTAATTCTATACTAGCCTATTTTATTTACAAGTCCATAGGCTTGTACGTAATAGTTATGTTTGTTTGAATTTGATTTGATTTATATTGTTGTTGGATATGTTATCTGGCTTTTATATTTCCTGTTATCCCGCCCTGGGCTGTCCAGTTGGTGGGCCGTGACATATCATCTGCCCCCTTGTGGTGCAGTTCAGTTGGGGTTTCTTACTTTTGTTCCATAGATAACATATTCAGTTTTGGCACTATTGGCCGTCAATTTGTTTTCTGGCACCACATACCCACCAATATTTATAAATCTTATTTACACATGGTGATGCCGAATCTGTAAGAGCGCTAGGCTGGCTTCTACTAAGTTCTAGTGGGGGAGAACGTCAGGTTTGAACCCCAACCGAATCAAGGCAATGACTCAGAAAATGGATACTTGTCGCCACCTTGCTGGTACTCGGCATTAATAGGATAGCATAGACTGGTTTGTTTCGTATTAGGATTTTGTAACTGAACAGGATATTTAAACATTTAAATTTTTTTATTGACATGGTATTTACTCTGCCCATAACGTATAAGCTCCCGTGCGGGTGCTTGTTTTCAACGCTGGACAACTGTGGTGCTGTCTTGATCTGTTCCTTTGCCCAGGAGTGTTTACCTGTGTCTGCTCAGGTCAGCCTTCTGCAATTTTGGTTGTTAGTATTAGCCTATGTTAGTGCTTTTGTAATTTTCCTTTTTTTTTTGTCTAGTCTGAGTATGATACCTGGATATTGGTTCATGGTGGTGTTGATTCGGTCTCCCAGTGGGGCAGTACTATAAAGCTGCCATGAGTGCGCACTGTTACAAAAGTTGGTACCCGTCCTGATATGACCTTAGATGTTGCTAGGATGTAAGACCTGTATGGGCCAATAACCATTGAAAACGAGGCTTATGTACATTTCTGTCCTTTTTGTTGTTGTAATATACTCGAAAGACGAGCTTAGGCATAAGGCACTTTTGAAATAACTCATAATGATTAATCCGAAAATGCTCAGTTCGAGATAAATTTGATAAAAGACAAGAAATAGCTGCCGCATACGGCTGGTTCCTCCCTGCTCTCTTTAACTGGAACACGTGGACGAAATTACGAAGACAGGAACGTATGCTTCCACTGTTTATTCTTCACCCCCGCCCATTGCGGCGTCACAAAATCAAGTGACCCGCCCCCTGACCAACCAGGTCACATGCGAGCTCTCACGGTAGGGGGAGCCGCTAGCCGGGCGCAATTCGGGCAGTCCAAACAGGGACCCACCCACTGGCTAGCCTTCCACCACCTGCCGCAGAAAAACTGCAACAGTAGATGGCGTATTCCCTGCAGCCACTGCATGGTGGTGGAGCTCATGTACAGACATGAACTAACCCAGATATTTGTCGCTGACTCTTAAATACCCGGCCCTAGCAGGGAGGGTCGGTCACATGACCACAAGTGGCACAATTGTGGCCTGGTATAAATAGAAATAGGCGACCAATCCTCAGCGCTAACACTCCCTCTTGGTAGCAAAGACAATGTATGACAAGACGCGCCACTGAGCGCTTTCATTGAGGAATTTCATTGAGGAATTTCTGAAATAATCATGCAGTGGAGCCATCCCACGGCAAACTGCGTGCATTGTCTTTGATCAGGTGCAGTAGTAGTTTACTTACTCAGACATAATCACAAATCTTTATTTATGTATGGCACAGATTAAAGTGCTTAAAGTATGTTTGAACTTTACTATACCACAATATTGTTATCATTATTAATATTAGGAGATAATACACTATAATTGTTGTACATTGTCTTTGATGGTACAGCCATCAGGGTGGGCTAGGGAACCTGTCCCCTTGTTTCAATGGTAGAGCAGTCAGGCTGGGCTAGGGGACCTGTCCAATTACCTTGTTTGCTGTATTTCACGGGAAAGTGCTGAGTGGTGCGTCTTGTCGTACATTGTCATTGGTCGTAGGCCCCGCGGTGCAGCATTCAGCCATATCTGGCCTGACTACAAAGTATATAACCGCCTTTTTCGCGTTGTTTTTCCCAGGTGTGCATGAGCGATGAGAACCAGGAGAACATGTACCGGACGGCAGAGGGCGAGAACCCCGACCCGCTCTTCTACCTCCGCGTCACCTCAAACGCCAAGTGCTGGACGATACGGCGTAACCATGACAACTTCCGCATGTTTGACAAACAACTCCACCGCTGTATCTTTGACCGCAAGTACAGCCTGCTGCCAGAGCTGCGGAAGGGCGAGCCGCGGGAGGAGGATGTCCAGGTCAGCCTGTCCTACCTCTGACTTCATTTTCTTACTTTCTGATTTCCTTTCCCACTTTCGTATTTTTATTTCATATCTTTCTTTCCCACTTAATTTTCTTTCTTTCTTCCTTTTTTTCTTTCTTTCTTTCTTTCTTTCTTTCTTTCTTTCTTTCTTTCTTTCTTTCTCTTTCTTTCCTGCCGTCCGTTTCGTTCCGTCCGTTTCCTCCCTCCCTCCCTCCCTCCCTCCCTCCCTCCCTCCCTCCCCCTCCCTCCCTCCCTCCCTACCCCTCCCTCCCACCCCTCCATCCCTCCCTCTCTCCCTCCCTCCTTCCTTCCCTTCCTTCCTTCCTTCCCCTTTCTCCCTCCCCCCCTCCATCCTTCCCTCCTTCCTTCCCCCTCACTTCCTCTCCCTTCCTTCCTTCCTTCCCTCCATCCTTCCTTCCCTCCTTCCTTCCTTCCCTCTCTCTCTCCTTCCTTCCCTCCTTTCTTCCTTCCCTCTCTTCCTCCCTCACTTCTCCCTCACTTCCTTACTTCCTTCCTTCCTTCCTTCCTTCCTTCCTTCCTTCCTTCCTTCATTTCCCCGTTAGTGGGGCATCACTATAAAGCCACCAGCAGTGTGAGTTGCTACCCACTGTGTTGACTTCATCTGTCGCTGACCAGACTTGAACCCCCAATCTCTGATTGACTTCCTTCCTTTTGGCCTGCCTCCTTGAAATGAAGCATTTAAAACAAATATATAATTAAAATTAAGGCAACACCAGGGTGCCAAATAAGTAATATCATGACTTTGATACAGCAACTGTTTGACCTTGCAATGCTTACGAGTTACAGATGTCGCCTTGGTTGTCCTTCTGGTCTTCGACTTAGCGCTAACTCTGCCTTTATTCGTATAGGGAGTGCGGAAGCTGCTTGGTGATTACCTGACCCGGTTCTCCGCCATTGCGGGAAGCATGATCAACTGCGGCCCCATCCTCAGCTGGCTCGAAGTAGGTTCCTACCGCAGTCACTGAGATTAATGCTGCGTCCATATGAACTGGTGAATATGGTGTTTCCCACTTCACAACTGGTGAATTGCGTTCAATTGACTTCACAACTGGTGAACACCACCTGTGAAGTGGAGATTTTTTAAGCGGCTCGTTATTCACCACTTGTGAAATAATGGCAGCGAATGGAGAAAAGTTGCATGGTAAGGTTCCATAATAAATTGACAAAAATATGTTTGCAATGAAACCATTGTCCATGATGTGTGGTCTTAAAACAAATCATACATGGTGTATAATATGGTAGTGGATGCTATCTACCAAAAACGTTCAGTTTACATGTTATTTACACATGTATTGTAGTTTGCCTCTATTATCGGCCAGTCTGAAATGTTCAATTTTTTTAATCATAGACCGCAAAAACTTGCTCAAAATTAATTATTTCAATCATATTTGATTAAATCTATGTATCTAAACTTAGATTCCGTGTTAAGATAATCGTTACACCAGAGTAAAAAAACTAAAAGCCTTCTGGAGTCCATATTGTCGTTGTTTACCACAAATTGTCAAATGTACGCTCTCAGTTTACATGGTCGTGTTCACTGGCAGTAAGTTGGAAGTTCACCATATTCACCAGGACGCTATAAACGCAGCATTATTGCAGCTACCGTAATCCCACATATAGACACCGCAATTTGTATGCAGCACATTTCAATTTTAAAGTGGCTTAATCCGATGGTCTTAAGTTGCTGCCTTTGAGATAAGTATATTCGTTGATCATTAGAATCTATCTTACTTTAATTTAAGGACATTGTTTTTAGTATAAATGGCTAATTTTGGAGATGTTTGAAGTGAAGACATGACAAATTAATTTTCTAATGCACTTCGAAAGGCTGACACCAGACTTTAGCCGTAACAGGTTGTATTAAATTGAAGGGTCCGTACGGGGCATGGAAAGTCTTCAAAAGTCTTGAACTTCATTTGCGTTTATTTCAATGCCTTGAAAAGCCTTGAATTTAACCTATTTTGGGTGATTAGTCTTGAAAAGCCTTGAATTCCATTGAACTGTCCGCACTGATCTAAATTAGTCTGAAATCGCTATTCGCCATCGTAGTTTTTTTCCTGAAATCCAAATGAAAATAGTCTTGACTTCCTATCACAAACAGCCTTGAAATAGCCTTGAATTTCATATCTTCACATGTGTCCGGACCCTGAATTTAACTTGGTATTCCCGCATATTCAGCAACGAATACTTAAAGTGGCAGAGTTCAATTGTTTTGAGTTTCAAACCTTTTTTTTTTAAACGGTAAATACATTGGGTTGATTGTTTGATTGACCTTACTTTAGTTAGAAGTAACTTATTATTAATATTAACTTTGGAGATTGTTTCCTGAAGTAGGACATCTGCCCCAATAAGGGTTTGGGGGAGGGCCAGAGTTTTAATAGGCGGGCGACCAATTGTTCCTGTCGCTGAAACTGCAGCTTCGAAAGCCCCGCTTACTCTGTTCGCAGTAATGAATGCTGTGGTTATTTCAGATGGATAACCGTGGCAACCGCCTGATTGTAACCGATGACTCAGCCATCAACACACCTGGCATTGCGGCTGCTCATGCAACAAAGCGCTACAATGCACATGCCAACGATGAAATCTCATTCGAGGTGAGTAACGGGCTGTCCAAAGTTGGTTAACATTTTCACGGGCGTACGACAAGAGGAGGAGAGCTGTCAGTAAAATATGACTTTTATCGCTTAATAAAATTGATTTTCTTCAGCAATCCAATTTTAAGGGAATGTTGTGGTGTTCTCTGTGGCAGAGTGGTTGGAGTGTTTTACTAGGTCGGACTCCTAATCTGAAGGTCGGCGGTTCAATTCCCCGTGCCCCCCAACTCTGCCAATTTGGATTTCCAAAGCTGTGTATAACTTACAGCGTCATCAAAGGCCAGTTGCTCTCATACCATGTCTATGTGGTGTGGGAGGTTAAAAATCCCTTGGGTCGGTAAAAGTGTAGGGTCGGGCTTTCTATCAATAAACTGTCTACTGGTGAAAACAAGTCTATTCAGACTTATCCATGATAGGCAGTATACATCATCAAGAAATTTTTTTTTTTTTTACATTAGTTGATTAGGCAGGGGAATTTTCAATCATGGACAATTAGTATTCCTTATTCCACTGCTCCTTGCTCTATCATAGTAATGCTCGTTAGCGAAAAGTATCAATTTTTAGGTTATTGGTTTTACTCGACCAGGGTTCGAATTCAGGGTTTTGTCAGATGCGGTTTTGGGTCTGGAAAAGTAGTACTCTTTGTACTACCTTGAAAAGCGGGCGCAGTAGCCGAATCGGTACAGCGCAGGCCTCCCGTGCGGGAGATAGGGAGTTCATTTTCCGATCGTGTCAAACCAATGATTTACTAAATTTATACTTGTCGCTTCCTAGCTTGGCGCTCGGCATTAATATGATAGGGCAAGGACTGGTTAGCTCAGTGTCAGGATAATGTGACTGAGTGGGATATCATGTCATGGTGCTGGTAGCCTGGTCTCCCAGTGGGGCAGCACTATAAAGTCACCATGAGTGCACTGTCAGAAGTCGGTATCCATCCTGATATGACCTTAGGTTTTGCCAGGATGTCATCATCATCATGCTGTTAGTCACAAGGCGACAAAGACTGCTTTCATTACTTAACCTTGAAGTACTGCTGGCTTTTGCAAGTTACCAGCGGCACTCTGTCGGGGAGCAAATAGAAGTCTCACACTGGCAAGAACATGTCAAGACAGGCGCAAACTATTTGTACCTGCAGTGGCTGGTCGGGAGATGTTGGGAGTTCCATTCATCACCGCCCTTAAAGCTGCCAGAATAACATGGTTTTCTGTTAGGGTTTGCTCCCTTAGCCTTTGGTTCTATCAAGAACCTGTACCAGAAGGCAGTGGTTTACAACTCTGCAAGGCGGGGGGGTCAAACTCCCTGGGATGTTTTAGCACCTAAGATATCCGGCGTACTGCATTACCCGCACACCGCGGGTCGTAAAGCTCCAACAGACAAGCATTACCCGCATACCGCGGGTCGTAAAGCTCCAACAGACAAGCATTACCCGCATACCGCGGGTCGTAAAGCTCCAACAGACAAGCATTACCCGCACACCGCGGGTCGTAAAGCTCCAACAGACAAGCATTACCCACACACCGCGGGTCGTTAAGCTCCAACAGACAGGCATTACCCGCACACCGTGGGTCGTAAAGCTCCAACAGACAAGCATTACCCGCACACCGCGGGTCGTAAAGCTCCAACAGACAAGCATTACCCGCACACCGCGGGTCGTAAAGCTCCAACAGACAAGCAACTAAGTTTGAAAAACTATATAGATGTCATTTATTTGCTAGAAATTGATTGTTGACAATCAGTGAAGTGAATCTTCTCGACCGTACTGATTCCTACGCTAAGCACAATTCATAAGCTGGTAATATTTAAATCTTGGTACATATTATCTGAGTGATAAATACTGAGTATGATCAAAGACTCTATAATACTAAGACGGCTCACTCCCTATCTCTCCCATGGTAATGTAAATTTCGCAGTGCCACCTTGTGGTGGGTTTGATCAGCCCGGCTGCTGGTTGGTGTTTCACATGTAAACACATACAATTATATTATACATGAGATAGGTAAGTATGAATACACATCAATATGAAATTGCTATGAACAAATACACATCATCATCAGCATCATCATCAGCATCGCCATCATCACACATCTTTCACATTCATATATACATTTATACATATAATATAGCACCTGTTTAACCAAGAGAACAGCCAGCGCACCAAGTGGTGGGTTTGATCATTTTGATTACACAGTACAGGCTGAGTGAGCTGTCTTAGTATTATAGGGTCTTTGGTATGATTCAGGAATGAGAAATTGCTAATGCTATGGGGCGAAATACGTGTTTTCATGGAAATTCGCTGTTTGCGCCAAGGTGTCGGCTGGATTTCTGCATTTTGTTGTCGGAGACCACTTATACCCCTGTATATTGTACATTGAGCCCTTTTCCCTCACATGTGTGTATTTAGTTTAACCCTCTCATTCCTATCTTTTAAATATTCGTCTTGTCATCCCTGAATATCAGGAAATCTTTACCACGGTTCTGATGTTATCAACATTTTTAATGACCGCCAACCAATCGAAGGTCACTTATTAGCCGTATTCGTGTTGTAGGTGGGAGACATCATTTCCATCATCGACATGCCGCCACACGATGAGACGGTCTGGTGGAGAGGCAAGCGGGGTTTCGAGGTAAGGCACCTTCTCCCTGTTGCCCATCTTTGCCTTCGAAGCTCGAATAGCTAATAAGTAGAATTTTATTTTTATTCAGCTATTCAACTAAGTTTTATGTTTATTAAAGTCAGGCATGTGCTTTCTCTGGTTTTAACCGTAAATCCGTTTTTTTTTCTGGCTGCTGAAACCGGGTTTTCCATATATTTGTTTAAATTCTGTTGTTTTTTTCTGGCCGTCGAAACACCTCTGAAATACACTATTTGCATCCCTCTCGCGACTCAGTGGGATGCTGTGTGTCCCTATGATAACCTAAACAAATTTTCAGGGTTTTTTCCCTGCACCCAATCACATGCCTGTAAAGTGAAAACAGACGGCACTTCAGCGCCTCTCCTGGACATTGGCGCTGCTTCTCCTGGCTCCTGGCTCACACACAGCGCCATGCAGCGAATGTGCGCGCTAATCCAATTAAAAATCTAAAATCGGCTTTGGGGTTTAACAACAGCCCATCGCTGCCTTCCACAGCCTAATGAGACCTGGGAACGCCAGCACCAGTCTGCCGAGGTGGGCGCTGGCAGCCTAGTTAGGCTGATGTCAGCCAGCCTAGTGGCATACTAGTCTATTCTGGTACTGATTGTCCAGCTGTCTCCTGTATAAATGTGCTGTACCATTCATTATGTGTATATAAATAATAACGGTACTCCCATGTTTTGTTATGACAACTTACTGTGGTGTTCTCTGTGGTGGAGTAGTTTTCTAGGTAGGACTCCTAAT
>JASIRB010003009.1:0-78002 GCA_030323885.1 Branchipolynoe longqiensis | reverse complement strand
CGGGAGGCGGCCATCGGCAATCCATGCAAATATGGTCTCCGAGTATCGCCGGACGGTAGGCCAGGGATGTGTGACGGCGTCTCGGAGGACGGTCATATTGTGGTGTAGTAGTCCGGGGAGGCCGTCGGTGGGGAAGGAGGGGTGGGTCTCAAGCATGCGGAGGGCGAGGTTATATTCCTCCATGGTCGCCTCACCTCGCTTTACAGCCTTCCCCTCGGGTCCCCTCTCAATCAGATCGTGGGGGAAAAGGTAACCTGGGGGAATACCTTTACGGCGCCCGCTTCCCTGCGCCTCGGCGGATTCCAGGATCTCCCTCACTGCGTCGGCCGCGGAGGCAGGGGAGCGGTCCGGAGGCGGGTGAATGGAGGCGGGCTGGGGCGCGGCGGAGGCGGCCTGCTGCGTGGCGTAGCGGCCGCGCCGTAGGTAGGGCTGGTAGGTCGGGTGGACGTCGCTGGCGGGAGTCGTGGAGGCGGGCGTCGGCGTCGGAGAGGCGGGGAGGAGGCGAGGGTGCGTGGTGGGGGCGGCACCCCCTCCAGTCCCGGCGGCGAGCTCCTGCAGCATCTCTGCTAAGCGTTCGGCTATGGAGGGGGCGGCCGGGGCCCGAGGCGGAGGCGGGGCGGCCGGTTCCAGACATGCCGAGGCCCGAGGTGGAGCGAGGGTGAAGGACTCGACCAGGGCCGTGAGGTGGTCGATGGCACCGGCCTGGCACTGCATTGCAGCGGCCTGGGCGTCCATCCGAGCATCCACGGCGCTCGCCCATGAGGTGGCCTCCGACTGGAGGCTGGGGGCGGCGGAGGTCGCGGAGGCGGCATCCTGTGAGGCGGCCTCGGCGCTCCGGCCTCGGCGCGATCCGCGGCGGCCCCGGGGGCGTGCGCCGGCTGGCATGACGACTGAGTGTGCGGGTGATTGTGGGCCCGGTCGGCGAAGTGGCGTGAGGCGGGCGGCGTGAGGTGTGTCGCGTGAGGGGCAGCGTGAAGGCCCGCGTGTGAAGGGTGCCAAAATAGAAAATAGGGTCCGGGCCTGGAGGGTGATGAAAGGCGAGTGGCTAGGAGCAGCTAGGGCGGCCGGTTATAAGGGCCGAGAAAGGGGGGGGGGTTTATGTAATTGGTCCAACGGTCGAGGGAGGGGAGAGATGAAGGAGAGAGGGGGGGGGTCCTCCTCCCCGCCACGAATCAAACGCAATGCGAGCATTACGACCAATGCCGAGCGCCTGGCTAGGAAGCGACAAGTATCAATTTTAAAGTCATTGGTTTGACTCGACCGGGACTCGAACCCACGATCTACCAGCACGGGAGACGGACGCTCTAACTCATTCGGCCATCCCGTCTGGTTGCTGATTTATGACAATATCGCGAGGAGCTGGACGTAGAACAGGTGATAGAGTGTCCACCTGTGATGGTGTGGGTCATCTGATCGATCCTGCTCAGTGGACACATTTGCAGTTTGGGCTATTTTCCGTTCCAACCAGTGGTCCACATTCCACAACTGGTTCATCAAAGGCTGTGGTATCTGATGTCCTATCTGTGGGAAAGTGCATGTAAAAGACCCCTTGCTGCTTATCGGCAAGAGTAACCTATGTGGTAGCGGAAGGTTTCCTCCAACGAAATATGTCAGAATGGCCATATCTTGACATCCAATAGCCGATGATAAAAATCAATGTGCTCTGGAGGTGCCGTTAAATATTTTTTTGTAAAAACTGACAATATCGCGAACACATTTTCAGTAAATACTCCCCCCAAAATATTGTTTTAAGATTTCAGTGCATTAGTTTTTAAACATTGTGATTAATTGTTAAAAGTATTATTTTCACAGTAATGCCAACATTTGACTGAAATGGGTTCTCAGAAACTGTGTACCACTTTTGTGCATGGAAACTAAAAGTGAAAACATTCCAAATAATTAATAGCAGAAAACATTCCAAATAATTGCTGAATCCGTATTCATATGAAGGTTTATATGTGGATATGTCAGAGTTGAAATTTTATTTTTTCACTTTTTGATTTTGATCTTCATCTTATTCAAATTGAGAAAGCTGTTAAAATTAACTGCGTAACCTTCATCCATTACGTCATTTTAACAAACATCCATAGCATCATTTTAGCAAACAACAAATTAAAACAATATTTTATTGATTACAGTTAGGCCAAAAGAATTGTCTTACAAGAAAAAAAGTTGGAAGAAACCCGTTTGGCTAGATGTATGGTGTCGATATGCAAATTTTCATTTTAGCACAAAACTATTTTATTATAAGCATATTTTGGATGCATTTTGTGGGATCGATTAAATACATGTAGTGTTGCTAATGTAGTCGTCTGCACTGACCTCTCAGGCAAGGAGCCGCATAGACAGGTAGGCATGGGTAGTGTTTATATCAGGGAGCCTAGGTGGTGTGATGGTTAGCACACTGGCCCAGAATGCAAAGAGATGTGGGTTCGAGTGCCACTCTAGGTGCAATATTTCCCATTTTCATCACCCCCCACGACACTGGTTACCATGCCCATGATCCTGTACAAGCTTTGCGCTGTATGGTTGTTGAACCTACCCTGTGTATGTATGTGTTAGTGCATTGCCTGTATGTATGTAATTGTAAGCAATTCCAGGGGGGCGAGTGTAGTTGTATGCACTGACCGCTCAGGCAAGTAACCACATAGACAGATAGGCGTGGGTAGTGTGGTGATATCAGGGAGCCTAGGTGGTGTAATGGTTAGCACACTGGCCCGGAATGCAAAGAGATGTGGGTTCGAATCCCGCTCTAGGTACAATATTTCCCATTTTCATCACCCCCAGGACAGTAACATACTTAATACACAGAGGCAACAATAACTATTTGACTTACTACCGTCCAAAAAGAAGACAAAATCATTAACAATGTAACATGGAAACCAAACCTTTGAAACATGGCTTCTGAGAATGACCCTTAAATTAAATATAAGCGTTAACCACCAGAAATCAGCCAATCAAATGCGACTAGGGCGGCCCATTAGTTTTAGGCAGTGAATAATAATCTTTGCCAAATCCATGGCCGCCGCAAACTTGGAAGTGGAAGAAGAATATCCATGTGACACGTTGAGCAAACAAAATTACTTGCAAGGATCATGCTTAATTAATTCCTAGCCAATTCCATTAATAGCCGGTTTTTTTTTTTAGCCGTGTCTGCTGTCACGTCGCGCCTCAGACTGACGCAGCTCCTGGCAAAAAGCCAGTGGCAGTGTAATTTAAAGTTCTATAGTCCGTGGGTTTCCAGTGTTTGCCAGTTTCTGGGATAAATACATGAGATTGCCTAGTTGAGTTTGGGACAGGTTTTCACAGCAGCGAGAGAGTACCAAACGGGATGGACAAATGAGTTAGAGCATCCGTCTCCCATGCTGGTAGATCGTGGGGTCGTGGGTTTGAACCCTGGTCGAGTCAAACCAATGACTTAAAAATTGATACTTGTCACTTCCTAGCCAGGCGCTCGGCATTATTAGGACAGGGCAAGGACTGGTGTGTTCAGTGTCAGGATAATGTGACTGAGTGGGTACCAGGTCATGGTGCTGGCGGCTTGGTTTCCCAGTGGGACAGCACTATAAAGTCGCCATGAGTGCGCTCTGTCACAAGTCAGTACCCGTCCTGATATGACCTTAGATGTTACTAGGACGTAAAACGACAACAAACAAACAAACACAGCAGCGAGTAAGTACCCTATGGCTATCACAGGCTGTAGGATTTCAGATTTCATGGGAAACACTTTTTGGGTTCCAGGCCTGGTACTCATGGTTAACTGTTTTTCGGTTCCGTAAAATTGGTGATGGGTACCCATTCTTGAAACAGTTAGGACGTAAAAATTTAGTAGGAGTATATTTTGAACACACCTGTGTAGAAATTGTACATGTATATACCTTTAATCATCTACAATGTAATGAAAACAACCGTCTGTAGCATTTTAATTTAATAATTTTGTTAAAATTGCCTTGCGTTTGGTACAGGTAGATGAGTAGAATTAATATAATGGGAAATACAATTTCGGTTCCGTAGTTTCCCCAGCACCGTAATGACACGTTACCTGTAACAATCATTACCGTCAAATCCTACAGCCTGGTATCATTAGTAGTTCTGTGACATCATGCAGCTATGGGAAGGGTGCGTTTACGTTATACGGCATACTCAAACACCTTCAAATCTACCTTGGCCCGCCCCCTGCCCCAATTTTTATTTGTGATCATCCTTTTGATCACTCAAATCAGGGTGTAATTTGCCATACGCAAAAGGTACAACCCGCATAATTTGTCAGAAAATGTTCACTGAAGCAATGAGCTCTCTATCACCAAGTATCTGTGATGATCTGAAAGGGTTTATTTCTAAACATTAAAAAATTTCATCAGAAAAAAGAAGTTATAGTCGGAAACTTTTGTTGAGTTGGTTACGCAACCAGAAGCACATACTTCTTTAGGGGGGGGGAGGGGGTCATGCCTTATTTTCTTGGACATTTCTTGAAGATTTATACTGCCTATCATGGATAAGTCTGAATAGACTTGTTTTCACCATTAGACAGTTTGTCGATAGAAAGCCCGAGCCTACACTTTTACCGACTCAAGGGATTTTTAACCTCCCACACCATATAGACATGGTATGAGAGCAACTGGCCTTTGATGTCGCTGTAAGTTATACACAGCGGTGGAAATCCAAATTGGCAGAGGTGGGGGGCCATGGGGAATCGAACCACCAACCTTCAGATTAGGAGTCTGACCTGGAAAAAAAGTCAGACACTTTAACCACTCCGCCACAGAGAATAACAGGTTAAATTTGGTTGTTTGTTTGTTATTTACTTCGGAAACTACCACATTTGACGGTGGGTGGATATACTGTATACACAAGTGGAGGTATGAATGTAGGTCAGGTCAGGGTCCTCGATGTCTCGGGAGCTGGGGGTCAAATACATGTGTAGTGAAGTGCGCTGATCCCCCCCCCCCCCCCCCCAGGTGACATGCCACATGCACAGGTAGGTGTGGGTGATTGCATCAAGTAGCGTAGATAGCCTATTGGTTAAGGCGCTACCAGACGCATTGTCTGAATTGGTAGAGCACAAGCCTCCGGTGCGGAAGGTTAGGAGTTTGAATTCCAGCCGAGTCAAACCAAGGACGTATAAAAATTAATACTTGTCGCTTCCTAGCCTGGCACTCAGCTTTATTAGGATATGACAAGGACTGGTTGGCTCAGTGTGGGGATAATGTTACTGAGTGGTATATCAGGTCATGGTGCTGGTGGCCTGGTTTCCCAGTGGGGCAGCACTATTGAGTCACCATGAGTGCACACTGTCACAAGACGGTACCAATCCTGATATGACTTTAGATGTTGCCAAAACGTAAAACTCCAACAACCAACCAACCAACCAACCAACCAACCAACCAACCAACCAACCAACCAACCAACCAACCAACCAACCAACCAACCAACCAACCAACCAACCAACCAACCAACCAACCACCACCATCACCCACCACCACCTGCCCCAACTGCCTACTTCCCCTCCTGTCTCAATATAGTGGCGCCCCACTGCGCTGACGGGCGTTGGCGGAACTAGCCCTGTCACGTGACCTGACATGTTGTGATTGGTGAATATCCTGAAGCGGAGCCAATGTGCAGCCTGGCGGTCGATATCTGCATTTATTACTCCGGCATGATGAATGGTTCCCATAAATATAGTCCGCTCTGAGTGAGTCAGTCGGCCATTTTCCCCGGAACTACTTTATATGGGGAAGCAGTGTCTGTGTATTGATCACCATCGCAAGGATGTAAAAATAGGTATTCTCAGGTTGTCGTCTCCTGTGTATAAGCGGTTAAATTACATTTAGTGGTAGTGTCCTGGCTGCCTGCAATTGTTTCGCGTTTGTATATATATACATATAAGCAGCTAAATGACGTTTAGTGGTAGTCTCCTGGCTGTCTGCAATTGTTTTGCGTTTGTGTATACACATATAAGCGGTTAAATGACATTTAGTGGTAGTCTCCTTGCTGTCTGCAATTGTTTCGCATTTGTATATACCTATAAGCGGTTAAATGACATTTAGTGGTAGTCTCCTGGCTGCCTGCAATTGTTTCATGTCTGTTTATACATATAAGCAGCTAAATGACATTTAGTGGTAGTCTCCTGGCTGCCTGCAATTGTTTTGTGTTTGTATATCCCAAAAACCCAACACAAAACAACAAAAACCACAAAAAAACAAAAAAACAAAAAAAAACAACAAAACAAAAACACACAAACACAACACAAAAATAAAGTGTCACAAACTTAATGAAAACCTCTGAACAACAGCTCATTTCACTTCAAATGGTCATATACAATTCTTCATTAAGTTGAAGACATTTATTTCTAAAAAAAAATAAATATGAAATATTAACATTTTCTGGGTCATTAACATCGTAAATTTCTTTCCACTTGCAAGTACTATGAAACTCTGTATCAAACACTGAGTACAGATACAGTACAGGAACTATTTTCACCATTTGACACTATGCATGGACCCAGTTATGGTATAGTAAAAGATAAATCCTGAAATTGCCCCTAAACATGAAATTTAGCCAACATTTGTTAAAATTGTTGTTTCCACTTGTTACTCTGCTAATATTTTCTTGCTTTTCTCTTAATATTCACAAATAAGACAAAACCATAGCAATGAGGTTTCAAATTATTATTACTACTGTTTATAAAGCAAGTGGCATGTGAAATGTCCTAAAATGTCAAGTTTGTGTGGAAAATATTTGATTTGGAGTCAGATTGTTTCCATGCTAACTGCTATTTATTGGGTGTGAGCATCATTTGACCTACTTAAAATGCCAAATATGTATTTTCAATTATTCAGATGCAAAAGGACATACACATTGAGAAACTTGCTTATAGGACTTTGGCAGCATTTTGATTTTCTGGTACTGATGTCACACTATTGGTACACAACTTCTGAGAACGACCCATATACACACATATAAGCGGTTAAATGACATTTAGTGGTAGTCTCCTGGCTGTCTGCAATTGTTTCGCATTTGTATATACCTATAAGTAGGTACTCCAAAGTCGGCGTATACGGTGTCCGCAGCGCGAAATTTGACTTATTTTAACCCTTTTAAAAAGGCTTGAATCTCCACTAATTCTGCTTTGTTTGAAATAAAAATTATATCAAATTAAAGCTTGTTCTTTTGTCTTTTAGGCTGTCTGATTTTTAATTATCATTATGAAATAAATCACAGTCAATGGACACTTGTTGGCGGGTACCATCGGCAGCTCTGAGCATGCTCGCCGATTTTGTTTTCATCCAGTCTGAGCTACTCCCTTCCCTAAACTTGATGGCTTGGTGAGTACATTGACCTGAGCTAAAAATAACCACCAATAAAAGATAGAGAAGAATCTAGGCTTCATTAGCATATCAAGCATGAGTGTTTCTGAGTGGGAAATTTGATTGAACTGAAGGAGTGAAAACATTAAGACATTAATCCTCCTTGAAAATTGATCAGGATCGTTTTGAAAATTATATCATCAGAAAGCTTAAGTCTTCCTCTACCTAACCAGAACAATATTTGGTTGAGATTTATATCATGCGCATCAAGCTTGGTCTGAGAAGTGACTGCTGCAAGAATTTGGCTATTGTCAGCTCGCGATGCTTAAAAGAGAATGTTGTCTTTCTTTCTCTGATCAGTTAGAAAATGATGTCATCATGTAGAGCTTTAAATTCTGGTTACTTTGGTATAAAGAGTGCAGTGATCGGACAATTAGAATGGGAGTTATGCTATTTTTCTTAATTTTATTGTCAGCTCGCGATGCCTAAAATTGAATGTTGTCTTTCTTTCTCTGATCAGTTAGAAAATTATGTCATCATGTAGAGCTTTTGATTCTGGTTATTTTGGTATAAAGATTGCTGTGATAGGACAATTAGAATGGGAGTTATGCTATTTTTCTATATTTTACTGAATTTATTATTGGTGTTTGCTGGAAATTAAGGAATTTAGCAAGTTTGACATGAAATTTCAGAAAGAATACTAACAGTGATGGTCTGTAAAAAATTGAGCTTCTTATTTGTACTATAGAGAATGAGATTCTTTAATATTGGACAGATCATATGCAAAATAGCTTCCAGGTGGGACCCTAAAATCCAAGATTTGGCTAATTTGGAAATGTGCACAAATCGGGGCAAAAAAATCAATCTTTAAACACTCATAACTTTGCAGCTATTCAATCGATCTAAATGATTTTTATATCATTTAGATTCAATTTAAAAGATCTGTACAGATATATAAGATGTAATACTGACCTGTTGAAAATAGAAATCACTTTGGAGTACCTACTATAAGCGGTTACGTGACATTTAGTGGTAGTCTCCTGGCTGTCTGCAATTGTTTCGCATTTGTATATATATACCTATAAGCGGTTACGTGACATTTAGTGGTAGTCTCCTGGCTGTCTGCAATTGTTTCGCATTTGTATATATACCTATAACGTTATAAGCGGTTACGTGACATTTAGTGGTAGTCTCCTGGCTGTCTGCAATTGTTTCGCATATATACCTATAAGCGGTTACATGACATTTAGTGGTAGTCTCACGCATTACTTAAAGCTGCACAATCCGATGAAAGCAGACTTTGTAAGCCAAACACGTAAACCTAATTTGATCCTATATACAGTACATCCCCGTTAAGCCAAACTCGGTTAAACCAAACGATCGGTTAATCAAAACTTTTTTCGACGGCCCGCCAAAATACTACCATTTCTCATATAAAAAAGGTTGGTCAAACCAAAGTCACTTAATCCAAACTATTGGTTAATACACACAAAATTGTGCGGCCCCAGGCCACTTCCGGTACAGTTAAACCAAACTTTCATGTGGTTATAAGGTCATCTGAGACTTTTTTATATGATAAATGGTAGTATTTTGACGGGCCGCCAAAGAAAGTTTGGATTAACCGATCCTTTCGGTTTAAACGAGCTTGGTTTAACAGGGTTATACTGTATATATATATATATATATATATATACATAAAAAACAATAATCAAAGTGTCCACATACATTGTTACATTCATAATGCACCCGCGTTCTTGCCAAATCCAAGTCAAAGCCAAAGCCAAAGCTCGATTAAACCAATGATCGGTTAATCCATTCAAATTTCTAGGGTCGCTTGAAGTTTGGTTTAACGGGGTTATACTGTTTTCAACAATAGTTAGTTAAATACCCATGCACTCATTTAAACCTTTAACGCATTTTAGTGCTCTGTGTTGTGGTTTAAAAAGGAGCGCAATGCCACTTCCAACATCATTTAGGTGTGCACACCAATATTAATTTGACATTTTCTTTTTCTTCAAATATTCCCAAAGTTAACCCTTTAATCTAATGAAATTACTCCAAACTAAAGACCTTATAATAATAAGACGGCTCACTCAGCCTGTACTGTGTAATCAAAATGATCAAACCCACCACTTGGTGCGCTGGCTGTTCTCTTGGTTAAACAGGTGCTATATTATATGTATAAAAGTATATATGAATGTGAAAGATGTGTGATGATGGCAATGATGATGATGATGCTGATGATGATGTGTATTTGTTCATAGCAATTTCATATTGATGTGTATTCATACTTACCTATATCATGTATAATATAATTGTATGTGTTTACATATGAAACACCAACCAGCAGCCGGGCTGATCAAACCCACCACAAGGTGGCACTGCAAAATTTACATTACCATGGGAGAGATAGGGAGTGAGCCGTCTTAGTATTATAGGGTCTTTGTCCAAACTAATGAAAGG
Source organism: Branchipolynoe longqiensis (assembly GCA_030323885.1). Taxonomy (NCBI): domain Eukaryota; kingdom Metazoa; phylum Annelida; class Polychaeta; order Phyllodocida; family Polynoidae; genus Branchipolynoe; species Branchipolynoe longqiensis. Next base: position 68,232 of record JASIRB010003009.1, on the reverse strand, counting down.
GAGATTATGCTGATCAAGCTAATTTATTTATCTAAATCAATATGGCACAAACCCATATTCGTCAGATTATGCAACTTTTAAACAGAATGACCTCTCCCGGCACTAGGCCGTCCTTGCACTATGTCAGTGGAGCAGCACTATAAAGCTGTCACAAGTCAAGATCCCAACTCATCAATCAATCACTGATTAGAAAACGGAAAATTAATCAAAGGGACATGTGATGCCGTGGGAGCCAAATTAGGTTGACCTAAATCAATTTAGTTTGTCAGAAGATAGCTGCTCTTTATTTTTATATATTTTTTGCTGACAACTTCCGGTCTCGCGAACTTAAAAAGTTGCCTAGTCCGATGGTTTTGAATTTCTGTGATATTCTGAGATAAATATATAATGGTGCTGTCACATTATGATGCGCGTTAATGTATGTGATTTTTTGGCGCAACGTCAGGAAGCGTTAGGCACGCGTTGGTATTCGTTCATCTACGGGGACGGTCGGCGGCGCACATCAGGGGATCGGCAAAGTTTTGTGCTTGCACAAAACTTTGGACGCGCGACAACGCGCGGGTGCCAATATAATGGCGACGTCAGAAGCACGTCGACATCGCTGGAATAACGTTATGCGAACGCTAGGCACACGCCGCACGCACGTGACGGTCGTTCCCACCTGTTGTGCCAAACGGTTACTTTTTGTTATTTTACGTCCTACCAACATCTACGTTCATATCAGGACGGCTCGCCAAACGTTTACCACAACATCGGGCGCACGCTACCAATATGTTGCGCTGACGCCAAAAAGTTTGACGTCTCTCGACGATTAAAAGTGATTTTGCGTGTTGGCGGCGCGCCGGCGAGAAGCGTCGTAATGTGATAGCACCATTAGGTTGATTCATGTACAAAAGAAAAATGTCCCAAACCAAACTTCTTTTTTTTAAATCAGAAATCTTTGAACACTCACTGCGTCTCTCCCAATAATTGGATATTCTTCAAAGTTTGCACACACGTCATATGGCACGCTGCTTTTGGTACCATCCACAACTTTCTACAATGTAGTACAACGAAGCGTGAGCCCATTGAAGGTAGCCTGTTTGCAGCTTCGTTTTGAGTTACACCAGTGATGATGTAAAATTGACTAAATACTGACATAATGTAAATGGAGTTTACCTAGATTTAAATTTACTGTATATTCAATCCAACAACAGCATCAAATAGAGCATATATCGATCTTCTAGGCTATTGCATTTCATCAAAATCAAATACTTGCAGAAATAGTTATGCGCCTGTGAATATTTATGAAAAAAAGCACCATCCCTGGATTTGTTCCTGGTGTTGCCGGCACCTACTACCTGATCCACTTTTGTATCCAGGCACAACAATAAACCATGACATTGCTAGGTCTTTACTAGGATCCATTGTGTAGCACTAGCAAACCTCGTTTTCGAATTAAGATGGCACGAGTGTGTGATTAGTCAATTCAGGAAACTGTTACGTACTATTTGAGCAGGTCATTTATTCGAAGGAGACTGTATCTATTTGAGGAAATACGCCACGTAAATAGTGAAGACATTATTCATACATACTCCATGGGCTAAAGGAGAATGAATAAGGGGGGGGGGTATCCTAAGTAATTTACTAGAGCAATCCTCCTCCCCCCCCCCCCTCCCCTCCTCTATTATCACCCACCCTCGCTGCCCTTGGATATGATTGATTCTGGTGCGCAGAAGAAAATTGCTTCGCTAAAGATTTCTGCCACCCCCATAAGCATTGACAGCGAACCGCAGAGGATTGATTGGTTCACTTCTAGGGGAGGCTCCCTCAACATAAAGATTGCCAATGTTCAGGGGTGTTTGCCCAGCCCTGTGTTGTTGGAGTCTTACATCCTGGCAAGATCTAAGGTCATATCAGGACAGGTATCGACTTGTGACAGTGCACACGCATGGCAACTTTATACTGCTGCCCCACTGGAAAATCACCATGACTAGATATCTCACTCAGTCACATTATCCCGGCACTGAGCTAACCAGCCTCTTTCCTCTCCTGTTAATGCCGAGCGCCAGGCTAGGTATCAATGTCAATTTTGATAAGTCATTGGTTTGACTTGACCAGGAACCGAAATCCCGCACGTGAGGCCCGCACTCTACCGATTCGGCCACCGCGCCCCGTGCCCCACCCCTGTCAGTTAGCCATCCCCACTCCCATACCCTCAATTTCACATAAGCATATTCAGCGCTGAACGGAGAGGGACAACCAGCCACGGTTGAACTTGTCTGAGCCCGTTTGAACTTGCCGGAAATGGACTTTCCTCTTCTCGTTTTCGCGAGAACTCACTGACAGCCAATCAGAGCTGTTCTTTTTTATTGCAAATGGCTGCCCCCTATGGTGACCGCCATTTGCAATGAAAAGAACAGCTCTGATTGGCTGAGAATAGTTCTCAGTGTCAGCCAATCAGAGCCATTCTTTTTTATTGCAAATGGCGGCCCCCACATGGGGGAACCCATTTGCAATAGAAAAGAAGGGCTCTGATTAGCTCAAATTATGGAAAGGTCCCAGTTGAATACATCCATTTTTTTTTTTAGTAGTTTCTTGTTCAGACATTGTCACACATTTATGTATCTTTTGCACAGATTTAAGTGTTTGAAGTATATTTGAAATTTATCTACATCGGCCACTGTTTAAATCACACAATATCAGTACTTAAAGAATGGGAAACGCATCCTGCAAGGGTATGCTCAATATGGGACAGTGGTCACCCGATTTTCCTCCTTTCCTCGCTGTGGACACTTCTCCAATTTCAAACTAGAGCAATGTCTGCCCTACAACCCCTTACATAGACCAGGGATCAATGGAGGGATTGAAAGGGTGAACTCAGTCTTTTTGATGAATTAATTAAAAGTGGGACGGTGGTGTCCATATATGGGTGAAGCGGCATTTATACGTGCCCTGTTGGTCCGCTACTTGTAAATTATCTGTGCCATGCAGATTTCTTCTGCATAAATTTGCAGCCTAAAGGGATCTCTGGAAATGAAACTAAAAGAAATAGTTAAATATATTCCCAATGCCCAGGTTGCGTTTGTCATGGGATTGACACAAACAAAGGGAAGATTACACCTCGAATGGGATTCAAGCCCACACTTCTGACCATTCCAGAACTAGGGTTCTAACCATTAGGCTATCTAGGCTCCCCAATGCAATCACCCTATCCACACCTAACCTCGCTATGTCGCTTTTTGTCCAGAACTTCATTTAATGTTTACGATTATGCACTTTTACTTATGATCAATGCACTTGAAATATATATATGTAGTAGGCTGCACTGACCTCTCAGGCAAGTAACCACATAGACAGGTAGGTGTGGGTAGTGTGTTGATATCAGGGAGCCTAGGTGGTGTAATGGTTAGCACACTGGCCCGGAATGCAGAGATGTGGGTTCGAGTCCCGCTCTAGGCGCAATATTTCCCATTTTCATCACCCCCACGACACTGGCTGCCGTGACCATGATCCTGTACAAGCTACGTGCTGTATGGTTGTTGAACCTGTGTATGTATGTGTTAGTGCATTGCCTGTATGTATATAATTGTAAGCATTAAAAGACTTACAATTCCAGGGGGACGAGTGTAGTGGTCTGCACTGACCTCTCAGGCAAGGAGCCACATAGACAGGTAGGCGTGGGTAGTGTGTTGATATCAGGGAGCCTAGGTGGTGTAATGGTTAGCACACTGGCCCGGAATGCAAAGAGATGTGGGTTCGAGTCCCGCTCTAGGCGCAATATTTCCCATTTTCATCACCCCCACGACATATATATGAGCCTGTCTCAAAAGGTGATCACTCTTTTTTTTTTTGCCCACGTAACGGTTGACACAAAATAGCACAGAAACGGTTGCACTGAAAACACAAGATTTGCTTCAAATCAATATGTATTCTATTGGGATTATGAAACACCATAAATCAGTTTATTCTGAGCAAATGCATAAGCAGATAGTATGTTGATCGTTACAATGGACAAAGTTTTGTCCCAAATTACTTAGCACCTTTTTAGACAGCCTCATCTATGTATGAAGCCACCCTGAATATACATATCCATCATAGCTTCACCAACAATATTTGTGGCGTCATTTAAAATAACACAAGCGCTTCGACCAGGTTCCTTCGAGTACAGCTGAGGGAACAATATTTTACTTCGGAAAAATGAGGGAAACCATGTTTATCTATATTTTATTAGAACTCTCATTTTGGTGAGTTATCCAAACAGCGGGTTTTCATGGATCAAGCGGGATCAACTGATCCTTTCCGTAAACATGCCCTGAAGCGATTAACAATTCCAAACATTTCAGATGTCCTTGACTTCTTCAACGACGGAAGAAAACCGGGATGGAGCTTAGGGGATGAAAACTGGGGCGGGGCATTAATACCGTTACTTATATTTGATTAGAACTCTTATGTTGATGAGTTACACAAACAGCGGGTTTTCATGGGTTCAAGCGGGATCAACTGATCCATTCTGTAAACATGCCCTGAAGCGATTAACAAACACAAACATTCCAAGCAAATATACTTCACCCGGGGGAAGAATTATTGATCATAGACTGGTTCAAACTGACCCACCTTTGGTAGCATTTCGGAGACTGGGCTATAGCTAGATACTGGTAGTGATTTTTTTAGATCTTTTAACTTTGCAGCTAATTAATGTTAACCCCACAGTGTTAGTTAAATGCAGAATAATACAAAAAAAAACGGAACGGTTCTATCTTGTTTACTTTCCAAGATTTTCGCATTTTAAGATTCTTTTGATTTACTTGAACAACATTTGCCTTTGACACTGAATGAAACATGAGGTATGTGATTTTTTTTGTTTGGCATAATTTGATTTTGTTTTAAATAAATGTCTATCATATACCGAATTAAAGCTCCTTTAGTGGTATTTCTGATTGCCTGTGTAAGTAACCAATGGCGATTCAACGCCAAGCGAAGCAAAACTGCAATCGGGTGGCACTGAATTTCTAATAATATGACCAAGAGAACATATCTAGAAATGGAATTCATCTACATACGCATTAGGGCTGTAAGCGCGTGGAACTGACCAGACGGGATTGCCGAAAGAGTTGAGCGTTCGTCTCCCGTTTTGGTAGATCGTGGGATTCGAACCCTGGTCGAGTACTGACTTGTAACAGTGTGCACTCATGGTGACTTTACAGTGCTGCCCCACTAGGAAATCAAGCTACTGACACCATGACCTGATATCCCACTCAGTAACATTATCCTGACACTGAGCTAACCAGTCCTTGCCCTATCCTATTAATGCTGAGTGCCGGGCTAGGTAGCAACAATACCTATAACTATAAAGCCCGTCACACATCACCAGCAACGGACAGAATTGTCTAGTCCGGTGGTGTTCGGGCGTCATAAGTATCAAAATGCATTAAAATGTGTCAAAATGTTGCGATATCGGGTCAAAGGACATGAAACGGAGATGAACGGATAGCCAATGGACGAAACAAACTCAAACCGGACAAGAACCGTAGACGTCAATCCGACAGCATCGTTCCAAGTTTTGTGCATGTTCAAAACTTGTACGGACACAAACCGGACTATCAACAGACTTTGTTCGGTTTCTTTCTGTTTCCCCCAATCCGGCGAGGTGTGACAGCCGCTTAAGTCATTGGGTTTTACTCGACCAGGAACCGAACTCCCAATCTCCCACACGCAGGGCCCACGCTCTACCGATTCGGCTGGTGCAACCGACATTGTGCTCTCATGGTGACTCGATAGTGAGTGCACAATTTTGATACTTTAAAAAAAAGAACATTTTTTGCTCTTTTTTGTGTGTGTGTGAAAGCCCTAGTGGCAGCACTGCGACACTGGGCACATTCCCTGCCACGGAGCATGCGCGTTCTGGTCACTGCGGGCGTAATCGATTAATCGACTCTGGTCACCCGAGCCACTTTTTGGCGCATGCACACATCCTGCAGACTCGGGTCGAATAATCGAATAAGCTTCTCCACGCTCGAGTGACAAAGATGGTGGCCGTTTTATTAGGTTTTTTTAGTAGCCGATATAATTACAGCAAAATATGATTTAATTATTTTTATGATGGCATAGTTTAGTGATATTTCCATTTCATTAATCTATGTTATTACACAAAAAAAATATGTATGACTGGTACCGGTGGCTGTTATCCTACAGGACGGTACCAGCGCAAATGTGACGTCATCGCTCCTTGCAAACCCCAGCCAAGAGGTGGGTTACTGGGGTCAGGTTGTTTTGCACACGGCACATGTATTTGTCGACTCCACTCGTGGTGTTCTATTTGAAATTCTGACGACTCAGGTGACCTGAGTCACCCGGGTCGTGTTAATCGATTACGGCCTGTGCATTCTGGTCACTGCGCGTGCGTCTGGCGAACCTAGCGGGGGGACTGTTGTACTAAACAAACACAGTCGTAATTCTTCACGAAAGCTGTGACTTCAGCAGGATATTGGGTCATGATGCTGGTGGCACGGTATGTTCTGTTCAGTTCGTTGACTCCGCCTTGGTCATCTAGTGTGGATGCAGTGGTCATTGCAGGCAGCTTTGTCATTTCCAGCAATGAGTTGCTGTCCGTTGTTGTCAGGTTGGTATATCCTGGGATTCTTGGTAGATCTTGGATGGTTCGGAGATATTTGTCCAGTTTTCGTTTGAAGCTGTCTGTGCTGCAGTCTGTAAGATATGTAAGTATCCGAACGCCCCCCCCAATAACAGGACGTGACGTGATCGAAGTCGAGAACCAATAAAGTCAGTTACCTTACAGAATCCAGTGTGTCGATACATCTTTACATGGTGTCAGATGTTAAGGTCGAATTATGACGCTTCACGGGCTGAAACCACCAGGATATCTGAACCTGGACGAAAAGATGGCGGTCAATTGGCGATGCTGGCTACAGGCATACAAAATATATGCTGTAGCAGCTGGAGTATCGACGAAAACAGAACGTATTCAATGCTGCGTATTTTTGCACATCGCGGGGGTGGAAGCCCAGAAAGTTCATAGGACGTTCACACTGGAAGGTACGGACAAAGACAAGATACTGCCATTGGTAGACGCGTTTGCACGATATTGTGAAGGTAAAACGAATTTGACAGTCATTCGTTACGAGTTCAACTCGTTTAATCAGGCAGAACAAAGTATGGATTCGTTTATAAGGGAGCTTAAACACCGAGTGCAATATTGCTGTTATGAACAATTGGAATCTTCGTTGCTATGTGACAGAATTGTGTGCGGTGTAACAGATGATATATTAAGAAACAAGTTGTTACAGTTGCCAGATCTCAAGTTAGAGGAATGCATACAACTGTGTCGATTAAGCGAAATCAAATCCGCCCAAGTAAAACAGAGGGACGTACACCAAGTCGATGCGGTACATACGGGATATACGAACAGACAACGGCCGGCAGCAGGGACGTCTCCTTGGTTACGGCGATCAGCTGGTCGATATCAACAACAACAAGCGAGTCGACGAGCGGGTAACAAGTGTAATCAATGCGGATATACACATGCAACAGGGACGTGCCCAGCTAGAGGCAAAGAATGTCTAGGATGTCGAAAAATTGGACATTTTGTGAAGATGTGCCGGTTGCAGCAAGACACAGGTAGGAATGCAGCCGTATACGAGATTGATGTGACAGAGGACATCATCGCTCATCGGGAAAGAGACAGTCACAATGATGATGTGAATGGGGACTTGTTTGTAGGCACATTGTGTACTCGTGACAATGAGAACAATGATTTGTGGTACACTGTATTTTGTGTCGGTGGCCTAGATATCCGCTTTAAATTGGATACTGGATCAGAAGCCAATATTTTACCGCTAAGAATGTACAATAAAATAAGTAAAGCATGTATGGTTCCATCATTATGTCATTTAGTGACATATGGTGGGCATAGGATTCGCCCGCATGGGGAGGTGTCCCTTAATGTCGAGGGCCACTGCATCAAATTTCAAGTTACGGACGCCGGATGCGCGATTCTAGGAAAACAATCGCGTGTCCAATTAGGCTTATTGGCGCAGTTAGATGTCTTGGGCGCCGTAGAGGGTGATGAGATCGCAAATCAACTGGTAAGGCAATACTCAAAGGTTTTTCAGGGTTTAGGCCTCATCAAAGTTAATGCTAAGATTTACATTGATAAGAACATATGCCCTGTAATCGACCCTCCACGTCGAGTGCCATTAGCAATTGTGGACGATGTCAAAATGGAACTAAAAAGGATGTTAGACCTAGGGGTTATCATAAAACAAGACGAGCCTACCCCTTGGGTGAGTTCTGTAACAATAGTCAGGAAACCGTGGAAATTACGAATATGCCTAGATCCTACACGGTTAAATACTGCTATCCTATGAGGTCCCTACCCCGTTAAAACTGTCAAAGAGGTGGTAGCGACGTTGCACGGTGCCAAATATTTTTCAGTGCTTGACGCAAACAGCGGATACTGGCAAATCGAACTCGACAATGAAAGTTCGAGATTATGCACATTCAACACCCCGTGGGGCAGGTTCAGGTTTACTAGACTTCCGTTCGGCATCAAAACAGCCGGGGATATATTCATACAGGAAATGAATCTGATTCTAATGGATCTGCCAGGGGTACATGTTATCACAGATGAGATCTTGGTACATGGGTCAACAATTGATGAGCATAACTCAAGATTAGAAGCTGTTCTGAAGCGAGCTATTCAAGTAAACCTGAAACTGAACCCGAAAAAGTCGAAGATATGTAGGACAAATGTAAATTATGTAGGACATGTTATAACCGAAGGTATCCAACCCAATGCTGACAGAATACAAGCAATTGTCGACATGCCCAGCCCGTCAGACAAACCCGCATTGCAACGGTTCTTAGGAATGATGGGTTATGTACACAAATTTATCCCCAACATGGCGCATATAACAAAGCCGTTAAGACAAGTATTAAAAAAGGACATAGCTTGGCACTGGGAAGAGGACCAAGCCTTAGCGTTAAAAAATTTTAAGTATTTATTGACTACCGCACCAGTGTTGAGATTCTTCAATAGCAGAGAACACATTGTTCTGCAAGTAGACGCATCCAAATTTGGATTGGGTGCCACCTTGTTCCAGGATAAATTATCAGTGGCTATGGCATCCAAAGCACTAAATAACACCCAAATCAGTTATGCGGTAATAGAAAAAGAGTTATTAGCCATTTATTTCGGATGCAATAAATTTCACGATTATATTTATGGAAACGAAATCAGTCATTACAGATCATAAACCCTTGGTAGCAATAATGTTGAAACCGGTGCATTCTCTATCAGCAAGAATGCAACGAATGCGTATGAGGCTGCAGAATTACAATATTGAAGTACAATATTTGAAGGGTACTGAATTATTCTTTGCAGATACCCTGTCAAGAGCCCATACATCAAGTGTGACCCCTGACGACCTATACGATCGGGACATATCAGTAGCTTCAATTGGGATTGATCCTGACATGGTCAAAGCCGTTAAGCGGGAAACAGTGTTGGATCCGACACTGATAAAGATTAGTGACTTGTCGATACATGGTTGGCCGAGAGAGGGAAAAGCCCTCGACTCAGATGTTCAGATGTTTTTTAGATTTAAGGACAAAATTACCATGTCTGAAGGGGTACTGTTAAGGGGTTCACAAATTATTATCCCTAGATCGATGCGAACAGACATGTTTAAAAAATTGCATGAAGCTCATTTAGGTATTATAAAAAGCAAACAATTGGCGAGGGACACTGTGTTCTGGCCAGGGATGATGGGAACGTTAGAAGAGACGGTATCCCGATGTACTATTTGCCAAGAGTGTCGAAAAATGCCAGCGAAAGAACCATTAATCAACCATGTGATAACCGATGTACCATATAATAAAGTTGGACTTGACTTGTTTCATGTTGGGGATAAGGATTACATAGTAATTGTCGATTATTACTCAAAATTCCCCGAAGTCGTCGAATTGTTAGAAACTACAAGTAAGGCTGTTATTAATGTTATGAAGCAAATATTTAGTATTTGTCCGATACTACATATCGTTCCACGATATGTAGTATCGGACAATGGTCCCCAATTTTCTATCAGGGAATTTCATGACTTTGCTGTGTATTATGGGTTTGAGCCAATATTTACTAATCCCATGCACCCGCAAAGTAATGGACAGGCTGAACGTTCTGTCCAGACCTTCAAGAACATGATAAGAAAATGTCATAAGGATGTAACTGATGTTAACATAGCCATGCTCAACTACAGGAACACCTCATTGGAAGGTATAAACGCATCGCCAGCTCAGATGCTGATGTCAAGACGTTTAAGATCTAGGTTACCAATATTGAATAATCGCCTAAAAGCCACAATAGAACCATCAATGTCAAAACAATTACAGCATAGGCAACTTATCCAAAAAAGAAATTTTGACAGACACGCAGGCAAGGAACATTCATTTTTACAAGTAGGAGACCGAATTAGATACAAAAATTATAATAATGAGTGGGAGCTGGGTCACATCGCAGAGACGGGTGGCATTAGAAAGAGGGATTATACAATTCGTAATAACAAAGGTAATATGTTAAGGAGAAACAGGAAATTTATTTTCAAATGTCCACAAACGAATGTAGATGAGAAAATAACAAAGAGGAGTCTGACACCCACAAATAACTCACCTTACACTACAAGATACGGTAGAATTAGTAAGCCTCCGACACGTTTTAACATGAATACAACGTAGCACTACGTAGAGTGGGTCAAACAAGGAAGGGTCGCGTTATTAAATGTATAAGAAAAGGCAACGACGCACACAGACATCGGATGACGTCACACGGCGCCGATAGGTCATACAAAGAACGTAGACAATAGGATACCGTTAAGAATAGACGATCTGAGCAGCACTCACACATGAATGTTCATCGGAACGGACGTGTAATCTAACATAAAACATCGTATTAAGTAAGTATAGAGACTAAGTAAGCAATACTGTTAGACAGACATCCGATTAAATATCACATTTATAGTATAACATTGCACGCGAGACATATCACATGTTTGATTTAAGTGTTGTGACGATAGGGTGTAAGAAATACTACATGAACACATATTGCTTGGTGATAAAAGGGGAAGATGTAAGATATGTAAGTATCCGAACGCCCCCCCAATAACAGGACGTGACGTGATCGAAGTCGAGAACCAATAAAGTCAGTTACCTTACAGAATCCAGTGTGTCGATACATCTTTACACAGTCTGTCTTGTTTCTTATGTCTTGTGGCATGCTATTGAAGAGGTTTGGTCCACGCACCATGAAGCTTCCTTCTCTGATTGTTTTGATCGCACTGCTAGCTTGTGACTCTATTTTGGGAATCCTACAGAGTCTTCCCTACTTTTGAGATGTATGGTATTTTATTCCTGGGTTGGGCACTTTTCCTTCTATTATTTTCCAGATATATATGATTCTGTACCTTTCCATTCTTCTTTCTTGTGAGTTAACTTTGAGTAGTTTGAGTCTGTCCCAGTAGTTGTGTTCAGATAGAGTGGAGATTTTACTGGTATATTTTCTTTGTACTTCGGTATCCCAGTGTGGAAGCACTATGAAGCTGCACTGGATGTACACCTCACCCTCCATGCGGGATGGCCGAATGAGTTGAGTGTCCGTATCCCGTTTTGGTAGATTATGGGATTCGAACCCATGGGTTTGAACCCTGGACAAGTCAAACCAGTGGCTTACCAAATTGATACGTGTCGCTTCTTAGCCTGGCGCTTGGCATTAATAGGATAGGGCAAGGACTGGTTGGCTCGGTCAGTGTCAGGATAACGTGACTGAGTGGGATATCAGGTCATGCTGCTGGTGGCCTGGGCTCCCAATGGGGTAGTACTATAAAGTCGCCATGAGTGCGCACTGTCGCAAGTCGGTATCCGTCTTGATATGACCATAGATGTTGCTAGGACATAAAACAACAAACCAAAAAGTTGTGTCGCGGGTGTGATGCAAACAAAGGGAGCATTGTGACTAGAGCAGGATTCGAACCCACACTTGTTGCCATTCCGGGTCTAGTGTCCTAACCATTACTGTACCTAGGCTCCTTGATGCAATCACTTTATCCACGCCTACCTGTCTATGTGCAGGGTCCGTATGGGGCCTTGAAAGTTTTGAAACTTCATTTGCCCCATTTCAACTTTCAAGGCTTTGAAAAGCGTTGACTTCTATTAAAGTGGTTTACCTCCATAAGCCGCTTAGTGCTTACGATTACACACATGCAGGTGATGCGCTTAAGCTTGTTAAATAATATCTCTTTTTAAATTTGTTGCAGGTATGTACCCCCCTCTCCGTTCGATATGTTCGCTGGTTGACTGCATGTAGGTAAGCTGTTGACATACTCTCGAAGCTGGTATACCCGGCTTACTGGCTTCTGGAAGCCACACCGGAAATGGCGGAATACACACCGGAAGTGGCGTCTGTCATTTAGGTCCAATGACTGCTTGAATAGACGGGTTCATAATTCCAGCCGCGCGGTGCATTGTGGGATGTGTAAAAGCAAAAGAACCCCGCATGAAGCACATGGTGCATGTTGAAGCAGTGTGTGCAGCAATGGAATCTGTTAGTTTCAACACATTTCAGCTGATGTTTGAAAGGTAGAATGTTAATTACAAAAAATATATATATAATACATTAAGATGTGAATCTTTTATCTACCATTGTATGCACGTGTAATGCCATTTTCAATTAGATCTAGTCTGGGTTTTTTTCAAGCTCCTATTTACATCTTATATTTAATAACATCTCTAACTGTAAGTCTAGGAAATGTGTAGGGTTCGTCAGACATTGGCGATATATTTCTTTGAAACAAGCCAAGTTTGACCATCAGGACACATGCAGTTATCGGTGAAAAGTGGGTTTAAAGAATATCGTGAAATATGAATACATTATATTAATATTATTAACGTAGTGCCTGGTGTCTCGTCCACTGGACACGACTATCGCCCGAATCGCTGATGGCAGCGGCCTGGGCGACTTGGGTTTGCATGCAGGGTGGCAAGCCCACAGTGAGTAGCCGCCGAGCTGGCACGAGCACCACTATCGCTATCACTCCCGTTGGAAATTTTGACCCTAAGAAATAAACGGTAGGCTAGCCAGAGTTAACGTTCTCAACCAAATAATTGTGTCTGTGTTATGTATCACGGAGTGTCAAATAATATCTATAGTAAAGTGGGTGCCTGGGACGGGGACCATCCCTACCTTCCGCCGTGCAATCTGAAGCTGCGACTTGTTGAAGGCTATGGTATCAGAATTTTGACAAGGTTGCCAAAATTAATTTTGTCTAGTTACATTTCAAATATCTCAAATGTTAGCCATTAAAAATAAGTCACTTCAAGCTAAAGTAAGGTCACGGCACCAGTGTGATGGGGCCCTTTCTCGGCCGCCCGGAACTTGACCATCATGCTGTAGACCCCCCCCCAAGCAAGCAGGAGAACAAGTACGTATGCTTCTTTCGTCTTTAATCTCCGCTCACTGCGGCGTCCACGATTAAGTGACCTGGTGCTGCCCTGCCAAGTCCCATGTCAACTTCCGGGGGAGGTTATGCTAGCCGCACGTAATAGATGGCAGCACTGCCCGGCGTCTACCGTACCGCCACCTATTGCTATGAACTGCGACGGTGACGGAGCAGTCCTTGCTGCCACCGTATAGTAGTGGCGCTCATGTCTGGACTACTACACTACATTATAACGATCAACGATTATAATGATCAAGATTATCTCAGAGACTGTCAGAAACTCGATACCATCGGACTATGCAACTTTAAGTATTTGTTGCCAAATAGAAGGCCTTACCTTCTATTTAGCAACACGTCTGTTTGCATGACGAATTTGTCCAGTTGACGGCAGGAATTAGGACAGAACCATACCTGTGCACCTGCCGGATTTGTTCCGGATAGCAAGGTTTTTTGTTTATTGAGGCTGTATTTATACTGTCCATAGCATATAAGCCCAGGTACCCAGGCTTGTTTTCAATGCTGGCCAGTTGTAGTGTTGGTGTTATCTTACCACACAGTGACTGCTGATAAGGTATTTGATTGCCTGCATTTCAGTAGCAGATAGATAGTCTGTTGGTATGGTTAGTAGCCTATGTTAGGCATATATGTATTTTATTTTGTTCTGCTCTTAATACTAGACTAGCCTACTCCTATTTACATATCATAGGCTTGTACGTAGCTGTGTGGTGTGTTATCTGGCTACTTTTGACATGGTTACCTTCCATTGGGCGTCCCGCTGGCGGCCGTGACATATCACATGGTAAATACGGAAATACGGTTTCTTGGCCTTTGTTCTGGAAATAGGTGTATTTTTTATCACACTAAAAGTTACTGATCGCATCTGTACAAATACTGCAAGTATTACTGAAAGTCTCTGAAAGAAACACTGAAAAATGACTTTCAGAATAGTGATAGTGTTTTTCCCGGGTGCACAGGTCTGTGGTTTGTGGTTTTGTGTTTATTTTCCATTGTAAACGTGTTACTGAAAGTCATTCAAGAATATGGAAAATAGCTTTGATGGAAAGCCGCGAGATCGGGTGCACAGGTCTGCAGAACCCCTGCACCCCACCTGAACCATGCAGGTATTTCTGTGGTAGTGGGGGTGGGTGGGGGTGGGTGGGGGTGGGTGGGTGGGTGAAGGGCACACATGTGTGCGTGGCAATGTGCTTAGGGGACTTGGGCGTCCATTTTAACCAAGAAATTGCCATTCTGAAAATGCTAAAATTTAGATTTTTGGGACAGGAGCGGGTAAAGCAGGGGGGGGGGGGGGTATTCTTTGTTACTTTAAATATCAAGGATGAAAAATCTCCACGATTGTTGATTTTCACTTATTAAGGTTGGACAATCCGATGGTTTTGACTTTGTCATTTTTATGAATATTAAATGATTGTTAAAATCTACTTTACTTTTGTTTGAAGTAACTTTTATTTTAAATGGCTAACCTTTGAGATATTTGAATAGGAAACATGTCAAATTAGTTTTGGCAAGCATGCATCATATGCTTTAGCAGTAACGTGTTTTATTAAATTGACTCAGTATCCCCTTCTATGTGGCAACAAATGCTTAATAAGTGCACCAGTAACCGTGCTGGTAGATCGTGGGGTCGTGGGTTCGAACCCTGGTCGAGTCAAACCAATGACTTAAAAATTGATACTTGTCGCTTCCTAGCCAGGTGCTCGGCATTATTAGGACAGGGCAAGGACTGGTGTGCTCAGTGTCAGGATAATGTGACTGAGTATGATACCAGGTCATGGTGCCGGCGGCTGGTTTCCCAGTGGGACAGCACTATAAAGTCGCCATGAGTGGGCACTGTCACAAGTCGGTACTCGTCCTGATGTGACCTTAGATGTTGCTAGGACGTATAACAAACAAACAAACAAACATCTAACTTAGATATATATAGTAGTATCAAATGTAAATAATTGTTTTGGTTTTGAACATGTAATGCTCCATCTACCATGTCCTGGTATTCACAGTATATATATATATATATATATATATATATATATATGTGATGTGTAGCATTATACAAGTATAATTAATTGGAAGCTTTCACTCCTTATTATATTCAAGTCATCTACTGTCCTGATCTGTTATTAATTGTTCATCGACTATGCAACAGGGCCGATTGTGTCGCCCTCTGCCTGTAAACGCTGTAACTTGTCTGGCGGCACTCAGTCACTGCCCACAATGTTTATATATATATATATCTATTTCAATTTTGTCAGCACTGGTCTTCCGGCTTTAGCATTTATTGTGCATATGAACTACTTATTGATGAGACGGTGTGAACAATATAGACAGTGGCAGGTTGTAATTAGGCATTTAAAATATTATAGAGATCTTATTTTGAACATGTCGACTGGACTTTAGACTATGTCACTAAACCTTTAGACTATATCACTGATTTGCTGATCATATCCGAGTGGAGACATCAATACAATGACTGACTTCCTGTTACAGGTAATACTGGCTTTGGCATTATCAGGCCGTCAGGTGTCCTATTTCTTCCATGACACTCTTTTTTAGGCCTATTTTAAAAGAAATACACATTTCTGCGACTAGTACGACCTGGTGATAGGCAAAGACACTCATATTGTGGGTTGTGACTGTGTTGTTTTACACTGACGATCAAGCTTTTCAATCAATCAATCAATAGGATACAGCTATAATTATCAAAAATGATTACAAAATGGTAAGTATGTTTTCTCTGTAATTCCATATTTACCTGAAAAGACTCAGTTGCTCAATATGAAGCCAGTGTTAACAGAGCCTCAATTGCCTCTCCACAGACTCTGTGACCCACAAGTCTAGTCTGGATTCTGCTCTGCGCATGCGTCGCGGAAATCGTGTATATGGGGGGAACCTATTAAACGAGGGTTGCCTACTAAGCTGGGTAATGCCGTAGACTACAGATCAAATAGAATGAGACTTGAACAATTAGCGCAGTATGATCATACCATACATTAAAATCTGAACTTCAATTGTTTCCCCTTTTCCTACTTTTTGAGGTGACTGCTCATTTGACGGAGTCTTTTGGTACAGTTGCTCTTATACAAAATTCATATTTTCTTCCTATTTCGTGGAGAAAATCCCTAATTTATCGCTATTTTTCTGACAACGAAACCTCTATTTCCCTATTCTTTTGACCCGCTGCCTCACTTTACACTCTGGATTATGTAGGAAACCATCGATGGACTGTTTAGTAACACGGGTCCCTCGAACCATAACTAACATTGGTAACACATGCACGTGCCTGGGAACGGCCCACCTAGCAACCAGCGTCCCGTTGCCACAATTCATTTGCATTTACCCTGGTGTAGGCCACCCATCACACCACCACACATAAAAAATAAGAGAAAAAAAACCCACAAAAACTGGGAGGGCTGAAATACCGAGAGAAGGCAGTCATTTTTATTTTGACACTGTGAATTCCACAGCCCCTCTATGTAGCCTTCCTACTGGTTTCTCCCCCACACCCCACACCCCACACCCTTTCCTATGGATGTCATTTTCATTTGTAGCCACCGAAAGCGGTGGCCGAATCGGTAGTGTGGAAGGTTGTGAGTTCGAATCCCACTCGAATCATTGATTGACAAAATTGATACTTGTCGCTACCTAACCTGGTGCTCAGCATTGTTAGGATATGGCAAGGAGTGGTTGGCTCAGAGTCAGGATAATGTGACTGAGTGGGATATCGGGTCATGTTGCTGGCGGTCTAGTTTCCCAGTGGGATGGCACTATAATTATATAGTCGCCACGAGTGTGCACTGTCACAAGTCGGTACCCGTTCTGATATGGCCTTAGATCTTGCCAGGGCATCATCATCATCATCATCATCATCATCATGATAATGCTGTCAGTCGCGATGTGACAAAGACTGCTTTCGTTACTTGACTGCCGCTCTCCATTTAGCTCTCTGCTGTGAGAGTGATGTCCATGAGTCGGTCTTAATGACTCTCAGCTTCAGGTTTCTCTTGATGGTATCCTTGAACCGGAGAGAGGGCGCCCTCTCTTTCTGTAACCAGAAGACAGTTGAAAATAGAGGATCTGCTTTGGTAGCCTGTCTGATGACATCCTCATGAGGTGTCCAGTCCACGGGAGATTCTTTTTGATCAACCCTTAAACAAATAAACGGACCTCCCACAGCCAGCCAATCATACACCCCCCTACAGACTGGTCAGTGCAATGCCCTAATATGGGGAGTTGCCAGCCTGCAGGGTGTGGCCCTAAGGAATATGGTATGGCTGGTGTGCTTGGCCCTAGGTCCGGGAGGAACAGGTAGTTGTAGATAGTTACAAATATATATATATATAAAAAATGTCCCTTTTCTCCAATTGCATTTTTTATGAATACATAAAGGAACATTTCACCAAGCATGAACTGTCTCTTATATAAGAACATCTCTTCATTAATCTTATGCATGAACATATTTCACATAGCTTATATCATGTAATAATGTGAGTGGGGCACCATTGCTTTTAGATTACATAACCTTCTCCCCACTCCGTCGCCCAAGAATAATAATGCTCTCTGCCAATATATAATTCTGAACCGAAAATCCGTATATTTTTACCAAGTGTTAGTGTTAGCAGTCAGTGTGTGAGATGTACATAATTGGCTGACTGACTGGGAAGGGGGGGGGGAGTAGAGGGTGTGCTGTGTTTTGCTCTGTTACAAGTTGTTAGTGTTAGCAGAGTGTGTGAGATGTACATAATTGGCTGACTGGGAAGGGGGGGGGGGTAGAGGGTGTGCTGTGATTGCTCTGTTACAAGTGTTAGTGTTAGCCAGTGTGTGAGATGTCACTGACTGGGTGTAAGGTGTGCTGCTCTTTACAAGTGTTAGTGTTAGCATCATGGTGAGATGTACATTGGCCGACTGGGAAGGGGGCGGGGGGTACAGGGTGTGCTGTGATTGCTCTGTACAAGTGTTAGTGTTAGCAGTCAGTGTGTGAGATGTACATAATTGGCTGACTGACTGGAAGGGGGGGGGGGAGTAGAGGGTGGCTGTGATTGCTCTGTTACAAGTGTTAGTGTTAGTAGTCAGTGTGTGAGATGTACATAATGGCTGACACGGGAAGGGGGGGGGGGGGGTAGAGGGTGTGCTGTGATTGCTCTGTTACAAGTGTTAGTGTTAGTAGTCAGTGTGTGAGATGTACATAATTGGCTGACTGACTGGGAAAGGGTAGGGGGGTGGTGAGGAGGTAGTCAGTGTGTGAGATGTACATAATTTGCTGACTGTTGCTGCTCTGTTACAAGTGTTAGTGTTAGCAGTCAGTGTGTGAGATGTACATTATTGGCTGACTGGGAAGGCAGGTGGGGGGGGGGGGGGTAGAGGGCGTGCTGTGATTGCTCTGTTACAAGTGTTAGTGTTAGCAGTCAGTGTGTGAGATGTACATAATTGGCTGACTGACTGGGAAGGGGGGGGGGGGGGGGGGTAGAGGGTGTGCTGTGATTGCTCTGTTACAAGTGTTAGTGTTAGCAGTCAGTGTGTGAGAAGTATTATGGCTGGCTGAATGGAAGGGGGGGGGGGTAGAAGGTGTCTGTGATTGCCTGTTACAAGTGTTAGTGTTAGGTCTGTACATAATTGCTGGGAAGGCGGTGGGGGGGGGGGGGGTAGAGGGCGTGCTGTGATTGCTCTGTTACAAGTGCTAGTGTTAGCAGTCAGTGTGTGAGATGTACATAGTTGGCTGACTGACTGGGAAGGTGGGGGGGGGGGGCGGAAGAGGGGGGGGGGGCAGTTAGGGTTCTCGCACATATTTGTTTCGGGGTAATACGTCACTTCCGAGTTAGTTATTTCACTGCTGTTTCCGTACTCTGGTTACACTTACAGAGAGCTCCACTCATTCCCAATCATGGCCGGGCACAGGGACACGCACAAACAGTCATACATGCAGGCAGGCAGACACACACAAACAGACATGCAGACACACACGCACACACACACACACACACACAGACTGACAGTGACACACACAAACAGGCAGACCTACAGGTATGCAGACACACACACAGACACACACATGCAGACTGACAGTGACGCACACAAACAGGCAGACATACAGGCATGCAGACACACACACACACATGCATACTGACAGTGACACACACATACAGGCATGCATACAAACACACACATACATGCAGACACGCACACACACACATTCAGACTGACAGTGACATGCATAAACAGGCAGACATACAGGCATGCAGACATGCACCAAAAGACATGCACAAACACACACACACACACAGACTGACAGTGACACACAAACAGGCAGACATACAGGCATGCAGACACACTGACACACACATGTATACCGTCACACACTCACACACACACACACGCACACGCATACATACACACACTCAGAGTCAGACAGACACAAACACATGCAGATCGACACATAGACACACACACACACACACACAACACACACACCACACCACACACACCACACACACACGCATACATACACACACTCAGAGTCAGACAACACAAACACAGCAGATCGACACACACACACACACACACACACACACACACACACACACACACACACACACACACACATAGACACAAGAGTAGAGTCAAACCAATGAATCAAAAATGTATACTTGTCACTTCCTAGCCAGGTGTTCGGCATTAGTAGGATAGGACAAGGACTGGTTGGCTCAGTGTCAGGATAATGTGACTGTACGTGGGATATCTTGTTATGATTATGGTGGCCTGGTCTCCCAGTAGGGCAGCACTATGAAGTCACCATGGGTGCTCACTGTCACAAGTCGATACCAGTCCTGATATGACCTTAGATGTTGCTAGGACGTAAAACAACAATAAACAAACAATCCTCTCTCTCCTCCTCTCCTCTCTCCTCCCATCCCACATTCCCACCCCAGCCCCCGGTCACGTGACCCGGCGTGTCGCTGGTGACCGGCGGCAGTTGGCACGCAGCTGGGACGCAGACAGATGACGCCCGTTGCCATGGTTACGGAGGGAGGCCGCTCTCATCCCCAACCACCTGGGCCGCCTGCCATCTCCTCTGCAACTATTGTCACTCCCTACAAAACCTTTAGATTTGTTCACCTGTTAAATATTTGTATTGATGGTTTCTTTTTTTTAAAGGTGCAAATAATTCAAGCGTCTACTTGCTACTTGCTTAAAGTTAGTCCGATGCTTTTGACTTTGTGTCTTTTTCTGAGATAAATACATCAGGTTGATCATTATGATCTAGTTTACTCAGGGATGAAAGATCGCGGCCATTTCGCGCATTTACTGCCATTTTTGCGAATCTGAATTTCTGCAGCACCATCAGCGTATGCTAATTAATACGTTGTTCAAATGTCGCAGCACCATCAGCGTATGCTAATACGTTGTTCAGATGTCGCAGCACCATCAGTGTGTGCTAATACGTTGTTCAGATGTCGCAGCACCATCAGCATATGCTAATATATTGTTCAAATGTTGCAGGACTATCAGTGTATGCTAATATGTTGTTCAAATGTCGCAGCACTATCAATGTATGCTAATATGTTGTTCAAATGCAGCAACACTATCATATACCTAACTTCCGGGAATTTTCTGCGATTCCCTAACAGTGCTAAGCCTATGGGAGTTTTCCGCATTTTTGTTGGTTGTCAACATCGGTTTACAGATAACCTTAACTTGGGCATAGATTTCCGTGTTTTTTGTTGTTGCCGGAATCCGCTTTTATCCCTGATTACTTTAGATTGAAGTAAAGGGCCTGTCACAGTACGATGTATAGGCTTAGCGTATGCCGATGTATGTGATTTTTTACCAACACATCGACGTATGCTGTTATACATTAGGTATACGCTGGGTATATGTCGAGTACGTTCCGGGTACGTTGCCATGCATCGAGGCTCCGAAATTATTTGTGCATGCTCAAAATTTTCAACATGTGGCTCGTACGTTTGGGATACGTCGGCGTACATTGGGAGTATGTATGGGATACATTGCTGCACGTTAGCCGTATGTTCAGCCGGTGGGGACGTGCAGTCCGCGTACTACTGCCAACGGATGCATTACGTACTCCTAACATACTTTGAACTTATGCCTGCCGTATCTCCAGCATATTTAACGTATACGCCATACTTCTAGCAATGGAGTAACGTATGTAATGTTGGTCAGCAAGCGTTTTGCAAAAGTTTTGCGAGGCACATGAACGCTGTCATAGTCAGTCATACGCTAGCAATAGATCAGAGATACGTTCTGCATGCGTTACATACGTTGTGTATACACCCATTTTTATTCCCCGCCACTGAAAAGTTTGACAAATGCCGACGTACTGGCAAATTTTCTAACGTTGAGCAGGCGCTGATGCCGTATGTCGTGGTGTGACTTGATTACTGATGGCTAACGTTGGAGATAGTTGAAGTGAAAACATGCCAAACTAATTTTTGCAATCACATGAAAATTCTGACACCATAGGCTTCAACAGTAACATGTTTAAAAAAAAAATTAAATTGAATTAGTAATATAATGTCCTTCTATGTAGTAACACACACTTCAATTTTCAAATAATTACATTTGGCAAGCATGCCAAAACATTGACACCATATATATATATAGGCTTCGGTTGTAACATGTTCTATTAAATTGACTCAGCATTCTCTTCTATGTGATAACACATGCTTAATCAGTGCATCAGCATCTAAGTTGAATATACAGAATGAAATCTAGGTCAGTGGGCTTGTTTTCAAAATGTGATATTTCATCGGACTGCAACTTTAATAAGTACACCAGTATTAAAGTTGAATATGTAGAATCAAATCTAGAGAAGTGTTTTGTTTTTGAACATTTTATTGTTTTATCTGAGTGTGCAACTTTAAGCGTGTTTTGTTCTCTTTTAAAGCGGCATAGTCCGATGAATGCATCGAATTTTCAAAATCAAAACACATCGGCTAGATTTGATGATCTACATACCTGACTTCGATCTCGGCGTGACCAGACGGGATGGCCGAATGAGTTAGAGCGTCCGTCTCCCGTGTTGGTAGATCGTGGGGTCGCGGGTTCGAACCCTGGTCGAGTCAAACCAATGACGTAAAAATTGATACTTGTCGCTTCCTAGTCAGGCACTCGGCATTATTAGGGTAGGGGAAGGACTGGTTGGCTCAGTGTCAGGATAATGTGACTAAGTGGGATATCGGGTCATGGTGCCGGCGGCCTGGTTTCCCAGTGGGGAAGCACTATAAAGTCGCCATGAGTGTGCACTGTCACAAGTCGGTATCCGTGCTGATATGACCTTAGATATTGTTAGGACGTAAAAGAACAGACAAACAAATCGATCTCGGCGTGAGTATGGCCTATGGGGCCTCTACGCCCCATAGGCCACCACCAATCAAGAACTTAGATACTTGTGCATGTAACAACCAATCAAGAACTTAGATACTTGTGTATGTAACAACCAATCAAGACCTTAGATACTTGTGCATTTAACAACCAATCAAGAACTAGATACTTGTGAATGTAACAACCAATCAAGAACTTAGATACTTGTGAATGTTTGTTAATAAGCATTTGTTGCTGCCTAGATGGGAATACTAATGCCTCGGTCACAAATGTCTTGCGGCGTGCTTGCGGCCGCCATAAGTCGGCGCATTGGCAAAACCGTGCAGCGACCGTGCGGTTGGATACGGTGGCCGTGTGTCGACCGCACATTTTTTTGCTCGCTGCAAGGGGCTGCGGTTTGTTAAGTTGAAGTTATCTTAACTTCGGAAAATCGCAACACCGCACTAGCACTCAGAACTGTGGAGCGTGAGTGACTATTGGTACGCTTTGTTTATATAGAGACAATACAAATGATTGGTGAGGATGTCTATGAGTATGATATGCAGCGAAGGAGGAAGACAAGCCAGGAAGTGGAAATAAAAAACACTTTATTATATATAAAGTGGAGGAATATATGAACAATAATGATATGTACAAGTAAGTAGATATGGATCAAATAACATGAGGAAGGAAATATAAAGTGAAGTGTGGAATAGTAAGTAATAACATGGATGGATAAAAGTGTCTATAGTGTCAATGTTAGGGGAGGTGCCCCGAAGTGCCCTCCGCCTGTTATGTAACCCAACGGAAGCTGGCGGGCCGGAGGAAGGGGGGGGGTACTCGTCCTCCGCTGCGGATCAAACGCAATGCAAGCATTACGACCAAGTCATATGATTAAACTTTTAATATCAATATTTTTTTTATAGATAATGATAATGATTGAATTTGAAAAGTTGTAGGGGGCCTTTCGGTGACTGTACAATTTGTGAATAGATAAACCGCAGACCGCAACACAGTGAAGCCCCTGTCACACCTCGCCGGATTGAGCAATGGACAGAATGTTCTAGTCCGGTTGTGTTCGGGCGTGATAAGTATCAAAATGTGTCAAAATGTTGCGATATCTGGTCAAAGGTCGCCAGACAAATGGACATGAAATGTACATAAACGGATAGCCGCGGACGATAAGCGGACTAAACAAACTCAAACTGGACAAGAACTGTAGATGTCAATCTGGTGGCATCCATCCCAAGTTTTGTGCATGCTCAAAACTTGTAACGGATCAGGCCGGATATCAATGTACACAAACCGGACTTTGCCGGATATCAACATACTTTGTTCGGTTTCTTTCCGTTTCCTCAATCCGGCGAGGTGTGATAGGGGCTTTACATTTGCATAAACTGCAAGACACACCGCTGACGGCAGCACTGTACGGCGACAGCAGCATTTGTGACCTCAGCATAAGTGAGTCTCGTTGAACCTGTTGCTGGTAAAGACTATGGGGTTTTGACATGCATGGCAAGATTTAATTTAGGGTTCTGGGTCAACTCTCGAAGCGAATACGAATGTATAGTTATCTTTTAATAGAGTGATTATTGAACCATCTATTGCTTTGTTTGGTTGTTGAGGTTTTACATCCTGACAACATCTACGGTCGTATCAGGATGGGGTACCGACTTGTGACAGTGTGCACTCGTGGCGACTTTATAGTGCAGTCCCACTGGCAGACCAGGCCGCCGGGACCATGACCTGATATCTCACTCAGTAACATAGTCAAACCAGTGACTTACACAATTGATACTTTTCGCTATCTAGCCTGGCGCTCGGCATTACTAGGATAGGGCAATGGATGGTTCGAGTCATGGTGCCAGCGGTCTGGTGTCACACTATAAGTATAGAGTTTCAGGGTCCGGACAGGGTCTGGAATGTCTTGAAAAGTCTTGAACTTCATTTGACCCATTTCAAGGCAAATTAACCTAGTTTGGGTAATTAAACTTGAAAATATTGAATTCCATGAAACTATCCCCACTGATCAAAATTAGTCTGAAATCGGCATTCACCATTGTTCTTTCCCCCCTGAAATTAAAATAGAAATAGTTTTGAATTCCTATCAAAAATCGCCTTGAAATAACCTTGAATTCCATATCTTCACACATGTACGGACCCTAAAGTTATTGAGTGTCCATGAGTGCACACTGCGACAAGTTGGTACCCATATGATATGTAGACGTAAAACCCCAACAACAATGAGAGAGTGTGTGAATGTGCTGCTATGTAACCGCTGTCACTTGGTGGTGTGTGATTGGTTAGTGTGGTGTGTGTGTGGACATGTGACACACATGTTGAGGTGTGTGAGTGTCCTACATTGCATAGGTATCCAAGTAAAACAAAAAAAAAAGCACAACCGCCCCCCCCCCCCCCCCCCCCACACACACACACACACACACACACACACACACACACACACACACACAACAAACACACACTCACACCACACCACACCACACACACACACACACACACCCAACACCATATACTCCTTTGTGTAGCTGGGAACATAACTGTTCTACCAAATCTCGTCTGCTTTGAATACGTTTCACTAATTGTCCTACTAAATCAGGGATGAAAGATCTCCGCGATTTCGCGGATTTCCGCGATTTTTTCTGTACCTACTGCAATCCTGCAGCACGATCAACCTTATAGGCACTACTAATACATTGTTTTACGCTGCAGCACCATCAGCGTATACTAATATGTGGTGCAGACACCACAGCACTATCAGCGTATACTACTAATAAATGCTTCAAATGCCACAGCACTATCAGCGTACACTACTAATACAGGCTTCAAACGCCACAGCACTAGCAGCATATACCAATATATATATATATGAAACCCGACTTCCGGGAATTTTCCGTGATTCCCTGATAATGTTGAACCTATGGGAGAATATCAACGTTTCCGCTTTTATTCCCGGAGACCACTTTCATCCCTGTAAATATAACCTTTCACTAACAGCCCTACCAGATATCGTCTGGTGTGACTGCGTGAGTGTCACTAACCATCGTTACCAGACGGGATGGCCGAATGAGTTGAGCGTCCGTCTCCCGCTTTTGTAGAGTAGATCGTTGGATTCGAACCCACGGGTTCGGAACCTTGCCGAGTCAAACCAATGACTTAAAAATTTATACTTGTCACTTCCTAGCCAGGTACTCGGCATTATTAGGATAGGGCAAGGACTGGTTAGTTCAGTATCAGGATAATGTGACTGAGTCGGATCTCAGGTCATGGTGCTGGCGGCCTGATTTCCCAGTGGGGCAGCACTAAATTCTCAATGAGTGTGCACTGCCAGAAGTCGGTACCCGTCCTGATATGACCTTAGATGTTGCTAGGATGTAACTTTAACCCCAACAACTAAGCACTAACTATTCTACCAAATGTCGTCTGTCTCTTTCTTTCTTTCTTTCTTTCTTTCTTTCTTTCTTTCTTTCTTTCTTTCTTTCTTTCTTTCTTTCTTTCTTTCTTTCTTTCTTTCTTTCTTTCTTTCTTTTCTTTCTTTCTTTCTTTCTTTCTTTCTTTCTTTCCTTCCTTCCTTCCTTCCTTCCTTCCTTCCTTCCTTCCTTCCTTTCTGATAGCGTCGCCTATTGTTACTGAGTTAGTTGCAGGAAACGCCTTCAGGTGGCAGCAGCAGTGTTACACTAACTTACAGTCTGAGTGCGACCTCTATGGTCTTCTTATGTCCTGGCAACATCTAAGGTCATATCAGGACATACTTGTGACAGTGCGCACTCATGGCGACTTCATAGTGATGCCCCTCTGGGAGATCAGGCCGCCAGCACCATGACCTAATAATAGTAATATTTAACTCAGTCACATTATCCTGACACTGAGCCAACTAGTCCTTGTCCTATCCTAATAATGCCGAACGGCAAGCTAGGAAGTGACAAGTATCAATTTGTGAGTCATTGGTTTTACCTGACCAGGGTTCGAATCCCACCATCTACCAAAACGGGAGACAGACGCTCACCTCATTCGGCCATCCCGTCTGGTCGCCTGCCTTAGTAGGCAGAGTGAGTCTTTGATTTGGGTTTTATACCCTAGCTACATCATGTCACTGATACTTATCCTGATAATCTGGATAAGTATCCACATTATATAAGACATACAAAATGTCTTGTCAACTATAAACTTAGCTTGTTTATAAGAGAAAAAATGTAACCCACAATGATTGTTTGAGTTGCCCCGAGTATACATCTTCTACTCGGTGCTGCTCCCCATTTTTGCATGAACCGCAGTGACTGGTGCTGTACATCATACAGCAGGAGCCACTCCCTTAATTCTACAGGATCGGTGCTGTAACTAATACAGCACCGATCAAACTTAGATTATTTAGACTGTCAATTCCAATAGTAAGATGGCCGGAAGACCAGTGCTCCGACGCTGACAAATGTCATATTCAGATGAATAAATACTTTACCAAAAAAAAAAAAAAAACTTGTGACAAAGCACACCATTATACGATATCCCACTCAGTCACATTATCCTAACACAGAACCTGTCCTGCTAATGTCTAGTGGAAGTGACAAGTAAGTGAGTGTTGTTCATCTCTGCCAGGGATCGAACCCACGGAAATTCCGGATGGAAAGCGAACACAATAGAGCTAGACAAGTCCATACTGTATGCCAAGAAAGAGTGAGATTTTTGGGTCTTGTTCCCTAATAACATGTGAGGTCCTATCAGGATGGGTACCGACTTGTGACGGTTCACACTCCTGGTAGCTTCATAGTGCTGCATCCACTGATGCCGTACCACTAGCGCCATAGCACATCGTCCCACATATTAGTATCCTGACACTGTGACAAGTTTGTGTATCTTTTTAGATATCCCTTATCTACTTCCGCTATCCTGGTAGGCTCAGTGTCTGAAACATCCACGAGAAGACAACATTGTACTCACACGGTTTCTTTCATCTCAACATAGTTGCTACAGGCATATATGTACATAGTCCAGACTGGCTGGTGGCAGTGGTGAAAGAGAGAGAATGTGACTTGCACCCTTATTTATAGGTTTAAATCCGGGTAACAGTCAGCCATATGCAGGAGTCAGTGTTAGCGGGGTTTGGTGTTAGAGCCTATTACCGTTTACCTATCACTGACATCGGGAACTGTGTCAAGTCGTATGCAGGAGCGCGTAACACTTTCATTATAGCTAAACGTGAATGTATTTATAGATTTGGGAAATCCCTCTGCGTGTGTACCCATATATTAGGCTTAAATATATTAAATGCTGTCATATTTAACAGAATTAGATACGCAATAAGTGACCTTTGATGAAATTAACCCTAAATTCGAAGCAATATTAACGCTGCCGCCGTAACGGCGGCGATATTAATATTTATATTTTCGAATCGACGAGCGTAAAGTAAACAAATCGCTAACACCTTGCCGCCAATGCGTAGACGTCGGCCAGTATGGATGTCGACGTCTACGTGGCGGTCGCGACGGCGGCGATTTGTTTACTTTACATTCGTCGATTCGACACTATTAATATTGTAGTGGTCTGCACTGACCTCTCAGGCAAGTAACCACATAGACAGGTAGGCGTGGGGAGTGTATTGATATCAGGGAGCCTAGGTGGTGTAATGGTTAGCACACTGGCCCGGAATGCAAAGAGATGTGGGTTCGAGTCCCGCTCTAGGCGCAATATTTCCCATTTTCATCACCCCCATGACACTGGTTGCCGTGATCAGGATCCTGTACAAGCTTCGCGCTGTATGGTTGTTGAACCTACCCTGTGTATGTATGTGTTTGCATTGCCTGTATGTATGTAATTGTAAGCATTACAAGACTTACAATTCCAGGGGGACGAGTGTAGTGGTCTGCACTGACCTCTCAGGCAAGTAACCACATAGACAGGTAGGCGTGGGGAGTGTGTTGATATCAGGGAGCCTAGGTGGTGTAATGGTTAGCACACTGGCCCGGAATGCAAAGAGATGTGGGTTCGAGTCCCGCTCTAGGCGCAATATTTCCCATTTTCATCACCCCCACGACACTGGTTGCCGTGATCAGGATCCTGTACAAGCTTTGCGCTGTATGGTTGTTGAACCTACCCTGTGTATGTATGTGTTAGTGCATTGCCTGTATGTATGTAATTGTAAGCATTACAAGACTTACAATTCCAGGGGGACGAGTGTAGTGGTCTGCACTGACCTCTCAGGCAAGTAACCACATAGACAGGTAGGCGTGGGGAGTGTATTGATATCAGGGAGCCTAGGTGGTGTAATGGTTAGCACACTGGCCCGGAATGCAAAGAGATGTGGGTTCGAGTCCCGCTCTAGGTGCAGTATTTCCCATTTTCATCACCCCCACGACAATATCGCCACCAATGCGGCGGTGGCGTTAATCTGGGTTCACTTTTATGGTTAAATTGATAAAATTTCACTTATTGCGTATTTAATTCTGTTAAATATGATAGCATTGAATAGATTTTGGGACAACCTTACGCTAACACCGCCCGTAAACGTCATATGAAATGGGGTTAGTGTCGCGGACCTTAAACGCGCAGTGTTAGGCCTATCACTGACTCGTGCATGCCGACTTTTCGGCGCTAAACCAGAAATCCAGTCTAAACGCGTTTTGGCTCGATAACACCGCTTCCTGCATATGGCCCCTGGTGACCTTAGATTGTATCCAGCAGCCCATTTGCTACAGAGTACCAATGCAGCTGGGTACCAGTCGGGTGACCTAGTTAGCTGGTACTTGGCAGCCTGCTGGCTGCATATCACTAAATAAAAATTACCTCGAAATTCCCAAATATTTTGCAACTGGACAAACCCAATGCTTACTTGCCTTTTCCTAATAATATCCTAATATATCGCTAGGATATATCGTGACAAGTGTCAGTTTTGTAAATCTTTGTGTTGACTCAGCCTGAGATAGATCCCACCACATTGCCATACAGGGAACCGGTGCCAACTGCATACTCAGCCATGACCTTTTGTTGTTGTTGTTGTTGTTTAAAAATGTGTGAATATTCATTAGGTAACCTGCCTACTTCTTAAGTGGGTGGCACCTTAATTAACTGTCATAGCCCTCATAGGCGCTCATTATTTTTCGTAAAATGGGTAGCAACTTAATTAACTCTGGCAGTCAATTTACACAGCTATCAATCTGTTTAAACACATTGAACATTATATAAGACAGACAAAATGTCTTGTCAACTATAAACTTAGCTTGTTTTATAAGAGAAAAAATGTAACCCACAACGATTGTTTGAGTTGCCCCGGGTATACATCTTCTACTCGGTGCTGCTCCCCATTTTTGCATGAACCGCAGTGACTGGTGCTGTACATCATACAGCAGGAGCCACTCCCTTAATTCTACAGGATCGGTGCTGTAACTAATACAGCACTGATCAAACTTAGATTATTTAGACTGTCAATTCCAATAGTAAGATGGCGGAAGACCAGTGCTCGGCGCTGACAAATGTCATATTCAGATGAATAAATACTTTACCCCCCAAAATAAAGAAGAAATTGATGGCCAGCTGCTAGATATTTATTCTCAAATGTTATATCTTTACGTACAATTTCCAATAGAAGCTGCACTTTGTCCTCAGAATAATTTTGATATCCCCCCTCCCAAAAGAGGAGTGGAACACATTTAAAATAAAAGCACATCGCTGCAAGCTGTCCTAGATATAACATTTCGGTTGGTGGTGACAAAATTGATACTTGTCACTACCTAGTCCATGTCCTATCCTAGTACAGTGTAACCCCGTTAAACCAAACTTGAAGATACCCTAGAAATCTGTTTGGATTAACCGATCATTGGTTTAACCGAGCTTTGGATTCGACTTTGACTTGGCTTTGGTAAAAACACGGGTGCATTATGAATGTAATATACAATGTATGTGGACACTTTGATTATTGTTTTTATGTATATACAGTATAACCTCGTTAAACCAAGCTTGGTTAAACCAAACGATCAGTTAATGCAAACTTTGTTCGCCGGCCTGGCAAAATACTATCATATATCATACAAAAAGAAAGTTGGTGTGTTCTCAGATGACCATATAAACACATCAAAGTTTGGTTTAACTTTACCGGAAGTGGCTTGGGGCCCGATTTTTTTTACAATGACAACAAATTTGAAGCCAGGTAAAATTGTAGATAAATTGGTGAACATTGTTTGAATGAACTACACAATGCGCTATAGTGCTGCTGCCTTGAACTGTCAACTTCAAGAAAGCTGTATTGTAAAATTGTTGACCCACGGCCATAATATATATACACAGTTTAATAAAGATGTTTTAGAGCATCTGTGGGGACTTAGGGGTGAGGACCCCAGGTTACCCGTACACCTGTAACAGTACGGCGTTGGCTGCAGTCAACCAAAGACCCTGTAATACTAAGACAGCTCACTCCCTATCTCTCCCATGGTAATGTAAATTTCGCAGTGCCACCTTGTGGTGGGTTTGATCAGCCCGGCTGCTGGTTGGTGTTTCACATGTAAACACATATTATACATGAGATAGGTAAGTATGACTACACATCAATATGAAATTGCTATGAACAAATGCACATCATCATCAGCATCATCATCTGCATCAGAACCAGACGGGATGGCCGAATGAGTTAGAGCGTCCGTCTCCCGTGCTGGTAGATCGTGGGGTCGTGGGTTCGAGTCCCGGTCGAGTCAAACCAATGACTTTAAAATTGATACTTGTCGCTTCCTAGCCAGGCGCTCGGCATTATTAGGATAGGGCAAGGACTGGTGTGCTCAGTGTCAGGATAATGTGACTGAGTGGGATACCAGGTCATGGTGCCGGCGGCCTGGTTTCCCAGTGGGACAGCACTATAAAGTCGCCATGAGTGCGCACTGTCACAAGTCGGTACCCGTCCTGATATGACCTTAGATGTTGCTAGGACGTAAAACAACAACAACAAACAAACAATCATCTGCATCACCATTATCATACATCTTTCACATTCATATATACATTTATACATATAATATAACACCTGTTTGACCAAGAGAACAGCCAGCGCACCAAGTGATGGATCATTTTGATTACACAGTACAGGCTGAGTGAGCCGTCTTAGTATTATAGGGTCTTTGAGTCAACCCATAACCGGACACCCATGGAAGGGAGCCAGGTGTGGGACGGGTCAAATCCCTCCTTTGCAGGAATCAAGCAAAATACTATTTGATTGCTGGCTTAGTGCAGTTTAGTACAACAGCACGCCGTGAACCAGCTGCAACCAGCGGTGCCGTGACGTGACGTGACGTCATCAGACGCAGCCGTCCGCTCGGCCCCAGTCTCCAGGCACATCCGGTGCACCGGTGTCACTCTCCCGTCTGGAGAGTGTGTGTTTGTTTTGGGACTGGGATTAGGACTGTAGAAACGTCCGCCCGGAGAGTGTTATGTTGTGGGACTGGGACTGGAGCAACCTCTGCCTGGAGAGTGTGCCTGTTGTGTGACGGTAGCAACCTCTGCCTGGAGAGTGTATGTTGTGGGACTGTGACTGTAGCAATCTCTGCCTGGAGATTAAGTTGTGGGATTGTGGCTGTACCAACCTCTGCCCGGAGAGTGTGTATGTTGTGGGACAGTGACCGTAGCAACCTCTGCCCGGAGAGTGTGTATGTTTTTGTTGTTGTTATTTTTATTGCTGGGGAGGGCCTGTGACTAGCACCCTCTCCCTCACTGCTTCCCCCCCCCCCCCCCCCCCATGCTCCACACACTCACACACTCAGACAGACACACACACATGGATCATTTCAGTGTGGACACCAGTCACCTGAGGTGAGGTCTCTCTTATCCCTGCCGCTGGAGACCCCTGTTTGGCCTGCTGCTGCTGCTGCTGCTGCTGCTTCTTCTTGCCGCCAGATGGCAGCGTTCCGCGCCTGCGCCTACCTCCGCTCGCTGCTGCTGCTTGCCCAGGGAGGTCTGCCTCAGGGGGCGACTTGCACACTACTACTAGCAGCACCGCAAAGAGGGGACGCACGCAGTCACTGGAGCAGCACCCCGGGGTGCCCATGTACGGACGCAGCAGCACCGTAAGGTGGTGTGTGGATACCTTGGGACAGCACCGAAGGCGGATGTGAGGATGTATTGAGGTGGCACAGTAAGTGTGGTTTGGTGCATGCAGCACACCAGGATAGCGCCACATGGAGCGCGTGAACACATTGAGACAACATCGTAAGTGTGCTTTGGTGCATGCAGCACACCAGGATAGCTCCACATGGAGCGCATGAACACATTGAGACAACACCGTAAGTGTGGTTTGGTGCATGCAGCACACCAGGATAGTGCCACATGGAGCGTGTGGGCACATCATGAAGTAGTACCATGAGAAGGTGTGTACATCTCTTGGAAAAGCACTGTGAGGATGTGTGTACATGTCCTATAACAGCACTGTAAGGAGGTGCACATGCGTTCTAGAACAGCACTATAAGGATGTGCATACATGTTCTAGAACAAAACCATAAGGATGTACATGTTCTAGAACAGCACCGTGAGGATGTGCATACATGTCCTACAACAGCACCGTGAGGATGTGCATACATGTCCTATCACATCACTGTAAGGTGCATACATGTCCTATCACATCACTGTAAGGAGGGTGCATGCATGTCCTAGAACACCATCGTAAGGAGGTTCATGCATGTCCTAGAACAGCACTATGGGGAGGTAGATACGTGTCTGATACAGCATTATAAGGGGAGTGCGTACATGTCTGAGACAGCATCATAATGGGAGTGCATACATGTCTGAGACAGCATCGTAAGGGGAGTGTGTACATGTCTGAGACAGCATCGTAAGGGGAGTGTGTACATGTCTGAGACAGCATCGTAAGGGGAGTGTGTACATGTCTGAGACAGCATCATAATGGGAGTGCATACATGTCTGAGACATCATCATAATGGGAGTGCATACATGTCTGAGACAGCATCATAATGGGAGTGCATACATGTCTGAGACAGCATCATAATGGGAGTGCATACATGTCTGAGACAGCATTGTAAGGGGAGTGCATACATGTCTGAGACAGCATCATAAGGGGAGTGCATACATGTTTGAGTCAGGATCATAAGGGGAGTGCGTACATGTCTGAAACAGCATCGTAAGGGGAGTGTGTACATGTTTGAGACAGGATCATAAGGGGAGTGCGTACATGACTCGGACAGCATCATAAGGGGATTGGGTACATGTCTGGGATACCATTGTATGGGGAGTGCGTACATGTCTGAGACAGCATCGTAAGGGGATTGTGTACATGTCTGGGACAGCATCGTAAGGGGAGTGTGCATGTCTGAGACAGCATTGTTAGGGGAGTGTGTACATGTCTGGGACAGCATCCTAAGGGGAGTGGATACATGTTTGAGACAGGATCATAAGGGGAGTGCATACATGTCTGAGACAGCATCATAAGGGGAGTGCATACATGTCTGAGACAGCATCGTAAGTGGAGTGTGTACATGTCTGGGACAGCATCCTAAGGGGAGTGCATACATGTTTGAGACAGCATCATAAGGGGAGTGTTTACATGACTCGGACAGCATCATAAGGGGAGTGTGTACATGTCTGGGATACCATCGTAAGGGGAGTGCGTACATGTTTGAGACAGCATCATAAGGGGAGTGTGTACATGTCTGGGATACCATCGTAAGGGGAGTGCGTACATGTTTGAGACAGCATCATAAGGGGAGTGTGTACATGACTCGGACAGCATCATAAGGGGAGTGCGTACATGACTCGGACAACATCATAAGGGGATTGGGTACATGTCTGGGATACCATCGTATGGGGAGTGCGTACATGTCTGAGACAGCATCGTAAGGGGATTGTGTACATGTCTGGGACAGCATCATAAGGGGAGTGTGCATGTCTGAGACAGCATTGTTAGGGGAGTGTGTACATGTCTGAGACAGCATCGTTAGGGGAGTGCATACATGTCTGATACAGCATGCTGATGGGATGCGTATATGTCTGAGACAACATCATATGGGAAGTGTGTACATGTCTGAGACATAGGGGAGTGTGTACATGTCAGAGACAGCATGCTGATGGGATGCGTACATGTCTGAGACAACATCATAAGGGCAGTGTGTACATGTCTGAGACATAGGGGAGTGTGTACATGTCTGAGACTGCCTGCTGATGGGATACGTACACACCCAAGGTTGGCAGGACGATTGAACTTATGACACTTACTCAATGTGGGTGCAGATATTGATCGATACCGGAATTGTGTGTGGCTATACTTGATGGAACCAGATTGCTTTGTGCTAGCGGCTGTAGCCTGAGTGTGTCCTCAGCCCCGCCTCGGTCATGGTCAGGGAGGACAGCAGCTGTGTAGGAGCAGGCATCACCGGGGCTTCAGTCGGTTACATTACCACAAGTTTGGATCTTCTTTTGGATCCTTGCTTGGATCCCTGTCTGGGTCCTCCTTTGGATCCTCATTTGGATCATTGTTTGGATCCTCATTTGGATCATTGTTTGGATCCGCATTTTGGATCCTTGCTTGGATCCTCCTTTGGCTCCTTGTTTGCCTTAATTGGATCCATCATTGTAGCCCTGCTTGGATCCATTGTTGGTTTCTTTTCTTGGATCCCTGTTTGGATCCATATTTCGATCCATCTGAATCCATCTTTGGATCCCTGACTGAATCCCTTTTTAGATCTCTGACTGGGTCCATCTTTGGATCAGTGCTTGGATCCATTTTTGTGTTCCACCGGACGAGGTGGACGAATCGGTAGAGCACTGGCTTCCCGTGTGGAAGGTTGGGAGTTCGAATCCTGGTCGAATCAAACCAACGACTTATAAAATTGATACTTGTAGTTTACCTAGCTGGCGCTCGGAATTAATAGAATAGGACAAGGAATGCTTCGCACAGTATCGGGATAATGTGACTGAGTGGGATATCAGGTCATGGTGTCGGCAGCTTGGCTTCCCAGTGTGGCAGCATTATAAAGTCGGTATGAGTGCGTATTGTCCAAAGTCGGTACCCGTCCTGATATGACCTATGATGCTTGTTGCTACCTGGTCTGGACCCGGCGGGATGGCCGAATGAGTTAGAGCGTCCGTCTCCCGTGTTGGTAGATCGTGGGTTCGAACCCTGGTCAAGTCAAACCAATGACTTAAAAATTTATACTTGTCGCTTCCTAGCCAGGCGCTCGGCATTATTAGGATAGGGAAAGGACTGGTTAGCTCGGTGTCAGGATAATGTGACTGAGTGGGATATCAGGTCATGGTGCTGGCGGCCTGGTTTCCCAGTGTGGCAGCATTATAAAGTCGCCATGCGTGCACACTGCCACAAATCGGTATCCGTCCTGGTATGACCTTAGATGTTCCTAGGATGTAAAGCAACAACACACAAACAAGCTACCTAGTCTAGCGTTGGGCATTATGCTAGGTACACACCTACCGTTTACGACTTGCGCACTAAAACTTTGCGCCCGACGCGACCCGATCGCGATTAAAACCGAAGATAAGGGATGCGCACATATACCAACTGGACACGCACATATAACGTCCGATTCGCGGCTGCGATCCACGCTCCTGGTGGGTTTTTGCGCGAACTACCTCGCCATCAGCGCCATCTAGCATTTTCCTTGCGCCGATTCGCGACTGCGCTGCACGCACCTGGTGGGTTTTGCGTGAACTACGTCGCCATCAGCGCCATCTAGCAGTTTCCTGTAGCAATGCTATTTGATTTGTTTACATTCGTCGATTAGAAAACATTAATATCGCCGCCGTTGAATAGATTTGGGTCTAATATGTAGCCGACGAACCGGCGGAATTTCCTTGCGCCTGCTACGTATTTGTTTAGTTTACATTCGTCGATTAGAAAATATTAATATATAGCCGCCAATTAGAATATTTTGGTTAAGACACTGTCACGTGTCCTTTTTCCGGCCCACCGATTCGTTGATCGTTAAAACTCAGACGCGAACGGTCGGCGGCTAGCACGCATATACCGTTTAAGATACAACCGACCGCACGCACCTCCCGATTTGCAATCGTCCCGATTCGTTTTTCGAATTGCTTGCGATTTCAGTTTTAAGGCCTAAAACTGAGTTGTAATCGCAAATCGCGGACGTCTGGTGTGCTATGGTCCCGCACCCACCTACCGACTAACGAGGTCGTATGCGCGAATCGCGTCGTAAACGGTAGGTGTGTACCTAGCATTACTAAGATAGGGCGCAGACTGGTTGGCTTACTCAATGTAGGCATAATGTGACTGAGTAGGATATCAAGTTACGGTAGTGGTGTCCTTGTCTCCCAGTGCTGGCAGTACTATAAAATGGCAAATAACTGTACATTGTCACAAGTTAGTCGGTACCGCTATGCCCTGAGATGTTGCTAGGCTTTAAAGCTGCATGTTCCGATGAAAACATCAATTGTCAAAAACAAGATCCAGATTCGATTCTACATATCTAACTTAGATACTGGTGCACTTATTAAACATTTGGCACCACATAGAAGGGAATACTGAGGCAATTTAATAGAACCTGTTATTGTAGAATCATATGGTGTCAGAGATTTGGCGTGGTTGCGAAAAGTAATCGAGCATGTTTGCACTTCGAATATCTTTAAAGTTAGCCATTTCAAATAATTGTTCAATCAAACTGCGGTGTACAATCATTCAAAAGGCAACGACAATACCAGATGAACCACAGATTCCAGGATACACCCAGCTAACGCTAGCAGGTTCAAACTCATTACTGCACATGAGAAAACTGAACGGAACGTCCTCATCACACATAGTGGGCCCTGATGGTGGAGTCTCCGACTTGGTCTGAGCATACAGCTCAAACACTAATCTAATCTAATCTAAACTAAAGCAAAGACCCTATAATACTAAGACGGCTCACTCGGCCTGTATTATGTAATCAAAATGATCAAACCCACCACTTGGCGCGCTGGCTGTTCTCTTGGTTAAACAGATGCTATATAGATGAAAAATGTTCCCGACGCGAGTGAAGTATTCAGGGTAGGCGGGTACCGGGCGCAGCCGGGGGTGTCGCCACCAGTCACGAGATGGAGGAGGCAGTACAGTATGTATTGTAATAATAACAATAATTAGGACATAATAGTAATAAGGAGGGGTTAATTCCCTTCCACGCCTTTATACTCGCATAATGCGTTATACATCACATAAATGTATATATGAATGTGAAAGATGTGTGATGATGATAATGATGCTGATGATGATGTGTATTTGTTCATAGCAATTTCATATTGATGTGTATTCATTCTTACCTATCTCATGTATAATATAATTGTATGTGTTTACATGTGAAACACCAACCAGCAGCTGGGTTGATCAAACCGACCACACGGTGGCACTGCGAAATTCACATTACCATTGGAGAGATAGGGAGTGAGCCATCTTAGTATTATACGGTCTTTGACTAAACTAACGTAGATTATAATAGTTAACCTAATATATTTATCTCATGAAATGACAGAAGTTCAAAACCAAAGGGGGTAAACCAACGAGCTAACACGTGGACTGTTGTATCACGTGATTGCTTAATAATTAACTGCCCAATCAGCGTCATTAACAAGGCGATGTTCATTGCAGTGTCTGGCGATCTGAGACAATCAGCCTCACGTGAAGCCCGGTTCATTATTGTTGCCATGGTAACGGTGTCTTTGCAGCAGGACCAGCAGCTCCTGGGTAGCGACAGCACTGCACTGTCCGCCATGGAGGAGCCTGGGGGGAGTGGGGGAGCTGGGCTTGAGTCATTTAAGTGCAACCTTGACGAGCACTTGGACTTGAATTATTCCACAGTACACACTTCTCATTGGATGCGACCAGAGGAGATGGCCGTCCGTCTCCCATTTTGGTCGATCATGGGATTCGAATCCATGAGTTTCAAACGCTGGTCGAATCAAACCAATGGCTTACAAATTGATACTTTTCGCTTCCAAGCCAGGTGCTCGGCATTATTAGGATACGGCAAGGACTGGTTGGCTCAGTGTGAGGATAATTTGACTGAGTGGGATATCAGGTCATAAACCTGGTGGCATGGTGTCCCAGTTGGGCAGCACTATAAAGTCAACATGCGTGCGCACTGTCACAAGTCGGTACCTGTCCTGATATGTCCTTAGATGTTGCCGAGATGTAGAACTCCAACAACCTGCCAATCTCCTTGGATACTGTCAAATACCCTATAATACTAAGACGGCTCACTCAGCCTGTACTGTGTAATCAAAATGATCAAACCCACCACTTGGTGCGCTGGCTGTTCTCTTGGTTAAACAGTTGCTATATTATATGTATAAATGTATTATGAATGTGTAAGATGTGTGATGATGGCAATAATGATGCTGATTTGATGATGTGTATTTCTTCATAGCAATTTCATATTGATGTGTATTCATACTTACCTATCTCATGTATAATATAATTGTATGTGTTTACATGTGAAACACCAACCAGCAGCCGGTTTGATCAAAGCCACCACAAGGTGGCACTGCAAAGTTTACCATGGGAGAGATAGGGAGTGAGCTGTCTTAGTATTATAGGGTCTTAGATACGGTGTAGTGCATTTGATTATACCAACAATGCTGAACTGGCGGTTTTGGGTACCGTATATGGTGGTCAATCGTTATCTCCTAACAACACTCATACCCGTTTGACCGGTACTACTTTCAATTTAGGCCAGTTGAGGCACAACACAATAACAGAAACGGAGAAGAAAGTAGTCCCTGTCTCCTTTCGATTAAAATATTCAATCCAAACTAAATGGACTAATTTGGTGTTTCTAACTAATTATAAAGATAACTTTAGAGTGGTGTAATAAATAACCTAGTAAAACCTCTGAAAAATCGACCGACCATGGGACCGACTTTAAATGGTCCATTTAGGGAGGTGGTCAGTTTAGGGAGTTTTTTCTTATTGTTACAATGGTATTGTATGAGCGGTCGTTTGGGACCCAAATAAAGCGATTAATATAGGGGAGGTATGCATCTGATGTCAGGCAACTGAAAACTGGAGGAAAGGTGCTAAAGATTGGTACATGGAATGTACGAACATTGTACAAACCAGGCCGATATGACAACCTGAAAGTGGAAATGACAGCGCTAAACCTTGACATCCTAGGTATAGCTGAGACGAGATGGACGGGTGACGGGAGGATAGGTGATAGTGAGGTAGATATGATATATTCTGGAGATGAAAAACATCAGTATGGCGTTGGAATTATGATGAAGAAGTCCATTGCCGCCACAATGATTGGATTCTGGCCAGTATCTGACAGAATTATTATGATGAAGCTGAGGGGAAAACCGTTCAATATAAACATTCTGCAAGTTTATGCACCAACCTCAGATCACGATGATGAAGAAGTCAACGAGTTCTATGACAGCATCAAAAAGGTAATGGAATACACCAAGTCTGGAGAAATAACAATTGTTATGGGCGATTGGAATGCGAAAGTTGGAGAACAACATGAATATCCAGTAACAGGAAGATTTGGCTTAGGTGAGAGAAATGATCGTGGTGAATACTTGATAAATTTCTGTTTGACATCAAAACTAGTAATTGCTAACACCTTATTTGAACATCCAAAGAGAAGACTATATACATGGAAGAGCCCTGGTGATGTATGTCGGAACCAGATCGATTACATTCTTGTCAACCAACGATATCGAAATTGTATCAAACAGGCAAGGACATATCCAGGTGCTGACATATGTTCGGATCATAATCCAGTAGTAATCAGTATGGTAGTGAAATTGAAACAGCAGAACAAAATTAAAAACAACATTCAAATGGATATGAACATGTTAAAAGATGCAAAATACAGAACTAAGTATAATGTCTCTGTTCATAACAAATTCAGTGTACTGATGAATGAAGAAACTCCTCAGAGAGAGTATAACAACATTGAAATGGAATGGGAAGCTCTCAGAGAAAGCATGGTCAAGTCAGCAGAGGAGGTGTTACCAAATAAAAAACGAGAGACAAAGCAATCATGGATGACGCAAACCATACTAGAAAAGATGGCAGAAAGGAAGAAAGTGAAAACCACTGATCCACCTAAATACAAACACCTGAAGAATGAAATAGAAGATGAATGCAAAAAAGCTAAAGATGAATGGTGGAATAAGAAGTGTGAAGTAGTGGAACAACTTGAGTCTCAACATCGTTCAAGAGAGATGCACAAGAAAGTGAAAGAGATAACAGGTCAAGGATACAGACAGAGAAGCAGTAAATGTATCAAGAACAAAGACGGCAAAATGCTCTTTGAAGAAGATGAAATAAAGTCCAGATGGGAAGAATATGTAAACGAACTATACAATGATGACAGAGGGAACCCACCCACAATTGAGAAAGAAGATGGGAATATTATATTAGTATCAGAGGTTGAGAAGGCTATCAATGATCTAAAGGCAGGTAAGGCTCCTGGAAGTGACCAGATAACATCAGAA
Organism: Branchipolynoe longqiensis; assembly: GCA_030323885.1. Classification (NCBI taxonomy): domain Eukaryota; kingdom Metazoa; phylum Annelida; class Polychaeta; order Phyllodocida; family Polynoidae; genus Branchipolynoe; species Branchipolynoe longqiensis. The sequence goes on along the minus strand of JASIRB010003009.1, from coordinate 26,974 downwards.
ATGATAAAAGGACTAGATGAAGTGGGGATTCAAATCATTCATAAGCTAGTAACTGACATCTATGAGACTGGATTTATACCATTGAATATGAATGAATCCATATTTGTACGACTCCCAAAGAAGCTAAAACCAACATTGTGTACTGAGTACAGAACACTAAGCCTGATGAGTCATATGTTGAAGATGATCCTGAAAATAATTTTACTGAGAAACAGACAGAAAATTGAAGAACAAATCAGTAACGTACAAAGTGGGTTTATATCTGGAAGAGGTACACGTGAAGGGATTTTCAATATGAGAATGATTTGTGAACGTTATTGTGAAGTGAACCAGGATGTTTATGTTCTGCTTTTTGACTATGAGAAGGCCTTCGACCGAGTCAATCATGAACTGTTAATCAAATGTTTACAAGATATTGGTGTCAATGGCAAAGACATTAAACTAATTGTGAACTTATACTGGACACAACGTGCATTTATAAAAATGGAGCAGGGCCTATCGGATGAAGTTATGATTAAACGAGGAGTTCGACAGGGGTGTGTATTGTCACCATGTCTATTTAACCTGTACACAGAGATGATTTTCAGACACATTGAAGATTGCAAGGGAGTGACAATAGGTGGCATGAACGTCAACAATCTTAGATATGCCGATGACAGTGTAATACTAGCAGACAGTGAGAAAAACCTACAAGATATAGTGAATAGAATCAATAAAGCTGGAATACTATTCAACATGAAGATGAATGCCAGGAAGACCAAAACAATGGTTATAAGTAAAAAGACAGATAAACCAAATGTCAATATAACCATAGATGGCACAAACATAGAACAAGTATCCGAATTCATATATCTCGGACAAAAGATTACAAATGATGGGAGATGTGAGGAAGAAATTAAAAGAAGGATAACAATAGCCCGAACAACATTCTCCAAAATGTATAGAGTGTTAACATCAAGTAAGATATTAATACAAACAAGGAAGCGTATTCTTCAGTGTTATGTGTGGTCTACTCTAATGTATGGGGCAGAGACATGGACAATCTCTAAGAAAATGTACAAACGTTTAGCAGCATTTGAGATGTGGACTTATCGAAGGATGATGAAAATATCATGGACAAAGAAGATCACCAACAAAGAAGTTCTCAGAAAAATTAAAAATAAGAAAAGCTTGTTTGCCACTATACAGACAAAGAAACTTATTTATTTTGGCCACATCATTCGTCAGAGTTCAATATACCGTACATTGTTGGAAGGGAAGGTGAATGGCAGCAGAGGGAGAGGGAGACCAAGAACATCATGGTTTACAAATATTTCACAGTGGACAGGCTTGAATTATTCACAGTCTATCAGAACAGCACAACATCGGGACAAGTGGAGAACCATTGCATCCAACCCTCGACTAGAGGATGGAACTATTGATTGATTGATAGGGGAGTGGTTATCTGTGGATTTGGTCGGTTAGAGAGGTTTTACTGTAGGCGAATAGTGTCTGTTTATATTGACATAACTTCCGTATACAGTTATAGGGCACATGGATTGAGTTTTGAAGTTAACCCAAAATAGAATTGGAGCGTGCTCTTTAAAAAAATAAGCGCAACACACACACATTCCGACCGACAGTCTTAGAATGCCTTGAATTCCATTACACTCTCCCCCCCACTGATCTAAATTAGTCAGACATCGCCATTCCCTATTGTTGTTTCTCATGAAATCCAAATGAAAATAGTCTTGAATTCCTATTAAAAAAACAGCCTTGAAATAATAGCCTTGGATTCTGTATCTTCACACGTGTACAGACCGTGGCTCCATCACTCTGCTTCCAGTCCCACGGTCTTCCTCCTCCCCCTGTCTGCTGTGGGTGCGTCTGGCAGTGCCTGGGGAGGCTGGATCCCTCCAGCGTCCCTTCTGCCTACTGGAGCAGGGAGCGGAGGCCACTCAGTCAGTCACGTGGTGTCACTAAGGGCCACTATGTATCGCACGCGTCCAGCATGCCCTCCACACGCGCTGGGATTTTCCACTTGAACAAACAAGACGGGGTGGCCAAATGAGTTGAGTGGCCGCCTCCCATCAAATCAGTAGTGGTTAAGTGATAGTTGAGTCTCGTCAGTACTTGGATGGGTGACCACCTGTAGACATCCTGATACAGGCTTATAACCTACCCAATCAGTAGTGGATAAGTAATAGTTGAGCCTCGTCAGTACTTGGATGGGTGACCACCTGGGAATACAAGGTGCTGTAGACATCCTGATACAGGCTTATAACCTACCAAATCAGTAGTGGATAAGTAATAGTTGAGCCTCGTCAGTACTTGGATGGGTGACCACCTGGGAATACAAGGTGCTGTAGACATCCTGATACAGGCTTATAACCTACTAAATCAGTAGTGGATAAGTAATAGTTGAGCCTCGTCAGTACTTGGATGGGTGACCACCTGGGAATACAAGGTGCTGTAGACATCCTGATACAGGCTTATAGCCTATTTAATCAATAGTGGATAAGTAATAGTTGAGCCTCGTCAGTACTTGGATGGGTGACCACCTGGGAATACAAGGTGCTGTAGACATCCTGATACAGGCTTATAGCCTACCTAATCAGTAGTAGATAAGTAATAGTTGAGGATCGTTAGTATTTGGATGGGTGACCACCTGGGAATACAAGGTGCCGTAGACATCCTGATACAGGCGTATAAAGTTATAGCCTTCTGAAGCAGTAGTGGATAAGTAACAGTTGAGCCACGTCAGTACTTGGAAGGGTTACCATGACGGGCACGGGCGATATGTTGCCAGTGGGCATTAAACTTGTGACTGTCGCAAATCTCAGTGGATGTTGGTGAACTTTGAAAGATAAATCTCGCACCCTGGCTTCATCTGCAGGTTGTGTGAACTTCTTTGTAACTGTCGTTTGCTGTAGCGCATTTAACATGCACACGCACACCGCACACACACACACACACACACACACACACACACACACACACACACACACACACACACACACACACACACACACACACACACACACACACACACACACACACACACACACACACACACACACAACCACACAGACACACACACACAACCACACAGACACACACAACCACACACACAGACACACACAGACAGACACACACACAACCACACACACAACCATACACACACACACACGACCAGACGGGGTGGCCGAATGAGTAGAGCGTCCATCTCCTGTTTTGTGAGATCGGGAGATCCGAACCCATGAGTTTGTGGGTTCGAATCCTGGTCGAGTCAAACCAATGACTTAAAGATTGATACTTGTCGCGTCCTAGTCAGGCGCTCGGCATTATTAGGATAGGACAAGGACTGGTTGGCTCCGTGTTGGGATAATGTGACTGAGTGGGATATCATGTCATGGTGCTGGCGGCCTGGTCTCCCAGTGGGGCAGCACTATAAAGTCGCCATGAGTGCGCACTGTCACAAGTCGGTACGCGTCCTGATATGACCTTAGATGTTGCTAGGACGTGAAACAACAAACAAACACACACACTCACACACACACACACACACACACACACACACACACACACACACACACACACACACACACACACACACACACACACACACACACACAGTGACATCCGTACGGTGGCATCTGAGTGATTTCTTTCTTTTCACACCAGACAAGAGACTGGAAACACGAGCGAGTCTGGGAACTTCCGTTTTATTACAGTTTTGATCTATAGCCGTGTAGCCATTTGACGGTTGCCATGACAACAGCGATGAGGACGGCCCACTGGTATCTATCTACGTGCAGCTCGTGGTTGGCACGGATCAATTGGTGGGTGGGAAGTGGGGGTTTGCCGTTCTTTCTGTCTTAACTTCTGGGTTGTTTGTAACCTTACGACGTTTACTGGTTGCAGAACTGCAACATTATTGAGAGGCTCCGATAAATCGGCCCAATCTTTGGTTGAAGATTAATCTTCTGGTGGGACCGTTGTAGAAGCTGGGGGATGTATTCACAACAATTAAATGACGAGTCATTAGGGCGGTCCAGATCACTCCGGTTGGGCGGTTAGCACAGCACTTGTATCCAACAGACAGCAGCAATGGTTTCGAGGAAGGGCGGGTAAAGATGGGTCCAGTGGTGGTTCCAGGAGCGAGAACAAAGCGAGAAACGTAAAGGTAAAGGGCCCCACCCAAGCACACAACGCCCCTGGTCAGGGTGAGGAGTATGCCTGGGAGAAAGAAAAAAAAGGGTAGAGTCTAGGAAAGAGAAATGAGGAGAGTTGAGTCAAAGGACCGTGTCTATTTGCTCTATGGTGACCAGCCAACGAGCCAAAGACACGGACAGAGTAAGGGTAGAACGTGAAATGCTGGCCGCTGGCACCATGACCTGGTATCCCACTCAGTCCCATTATCCTGACACTAAGCTAACCAGTCCTTGCCCTATCCTATTAATGTTGAGCGCCAGGCTAGGAAGCGACAAGCAAGCGAGCAACCTGGACGTTAGATTTCATGTCGTACTTTCCAAGCATAGTGCCAACAGATGGGATGGCCGAGTCAAAGGACCGTGTCTATTTGCTCTATGGTGACCAGTCGGTGAGCCAAAGACACGGACAGAGTAAGGGTAGAAAGGGCGTCCGTTTCCCGTGTTGGTAGATCATGGGATCGTGGGTTCGAACCCTGGTCGAGTCAAACCAATGACTTAAACATCGCTTCCTAGCCTGGGGCCCAGCATTATTAGGATAGGGCAAGGACTGGTTTGGCTCAGTGTCAGGATGATGCACGAGAAGGAAGAAAGCAAGGCGGAGGTGGAGAAACAGAGGCGTTTATTGGGACGCCTCACAACATACAAGCTATACAAGGCAATGCGAGCATTACGACCAATGTGATTGAGTGGGATATTACTATCAGGTCATGGTGCTGGTGGCCTAGTCTCCCAGTGGGGCAGCACTATAAAGTTTCCATGAATGCACACTGTCACAAGTCAGTACCTGTCCTGATATGACCTTAGATGTTGCTAGGACGTAACACAGCAACAAACAAACAAACAAATCCGAGCATAGTTTTTGCACCTTCATTAGAAATGACCACTCACTAATTTCCGCTTTTTCCCCTCTAAGACCACTTCCAGCCCTGCTTTATAGACGTACTTAATACGGAATTAACTTTTATTCTGTACTGAAATCACATGACCCAATACTTCATTGGATCTGAAACAATGGCTGGAAAACATGTTTGCTTGTGTAATTTAAGTTTTAATAAAAGTCTTTTAAAGTGGCATTATCTGTTCGCACACCAGTACACCATTCTGCCCTCATCCGCCCACAGGGGGCGCCACAGGGGACCTGATTGGTCGCTACTGGGTGCATCTGGCAAATGGCGTATTGATTAAAATCCTAACTTGTTCGATGAAAATCTTCTTGCGCTGAGGGGAGAGACAGTTGGGGCCTGTTTGCGTGTATGTTGTTGTTGGTTTACATCCCAGTGCTGGTGGCCGAATTGGTAGAGCGCAGGCTTCCTATCCAGACGGTTGGGAGTTTGAATCCCGGCCGAGTCAAACCAATGACTATGCAACTTAAATGACGTGGCAGTCCAGTTGGGTTTGAAGGCAGAGAGGACAGCGTTGGACTGGTGCCCTGGGCACCAGTGTATATGTGTGTGTGTGTGTGTGAGTGAGTGTGTATGTGTGTGTGTGTGTGTGATTGGGTGTGAGTGTGAGTGAGTGTGTGTGTGAGTGTGACTGAGAGTGTGTGAGTGAGTGTGTGAGTGTGTGTGTGAGTGAGTGAGTGAAACAACTACCATTCTTTCTGGTCCCAAGTTTACACCCAGTAATCACTGCCGCACTGAACCCTGGTAGCTGGCAAGGCCTGTTGGGGCTGCTTGAACTTTTATAGGTTTCACTGGGGCATGCTCTAATTAATAATGGACACAGAGACGGTGGCTTTTTTTTTCTCCTTTGTCTTTTTCTTTCGCTTTTACCTCATTATATTCGTGCAGTGCTTTGTTTCGAGTGAGTGCAATCTGCTGAAAGCTGTATTAGCATTCTGGACCGGGTGCGCTGGCCGAATCGGTAGAGCGCGACCCTCGCGTGTGGAAAGTCGGGAGTTCAGTTTGCGGTCGAGTCAAAACAATGACTTATAAAATTGATACGTGTCGCTTCCTAGCCAGGCGCTCAGCATTAATTGGATAGGGCAGGGACTGGTTAGCTCAGTGTTGGGATAATGCGACTGAGTGTGATATCAGGTCATGGTGCTGGCATCCTGGTCTCCCAGTGGGGAAGCCCTGTAAAGTCGCCATGAGTGCGCATTGTCACAAGTCGGTACCCGACCTGATATGACTTAGATGTTGCCAGGACATAAAACTCCAACAACAAACCAATCCTGAGTTTGCATGCTGTATTCATCCATTCATGATTCCTCATTATCCTGCTGTCCTTCTGTCCCTGGTCGAATCAAAACGATGACATAAAAATTGATACTTGTCGCTTCCTAGCCAGGCGCTCGGCATTATTAGTATGTGGCAATGACTGGTTGGCTCAGTGTCAGGATAATGTGACTGAGCGGGCAATGGTGCTGGCGGCCTGGTGTCCCACTGGGGCAGGCAGCACTATGCAAGTTTGTCATCAGTGCGCACTGTCAAACATTGGTACCTGTCCTGATATAACCTTGGATGTTGCCAGGACATAATGCCTGAAACAAACAAAACTTAGCGGGGCAGTACTATGAACGTCTTCACGAGTGCATATTGTCACAAATCGGTGCCCGTCCTGATATGACCTTGGATGTTGCCAGGATGTAAAACTCCAGACAAACAATACTCAGCGGGCAACACTATAAAGCCACCATGATTACACACTGTTTCACGTTGGTCCCCTCCCTGATATTACCTTGGATGTTGCCAGGACATAAAACCCCAACCAAACAAAACTTAAAGGTGCATTCTCCGATGGTTTTGATTGTGTGTCATTTTCCTACATAAATACGTGAGGTTGATCGTTATAATCTACCTTACTTTCGTTTGAGGTGACTTATATTTTAAATGACCAACGTTTGAGATGTTTAAAGTGCAAACATGCTAAATTAATTTTGGCAAGCACGCCAAAACGCCACCATAGGCTCCTGCCATAACACTTTAACGGGTTCTATTAAATCGCCTCAGTATTCCCTGCTGTGTGGCTACAAGTGCACCAGTATCTAACTTAGATATCCAGAATCAAATCTAGATGATTGTTTTGGTTTTGAAAATTTGATATTTTCATCGGACTATGCAGCTTTGATATGTTTAAAAAAAAAAAATGGCGCCGGTGCGTTTTAGATCACTGCTCCACAAAGCCATGAGCAGTACCTCGCGGTGCTAGTGGCCCATGAGGGTATCCCATGAGGGAGGGGAATGAGGGGGGGGGGTGCATGAGAGGGCTCCATGAGGCGGTGTCAGTGACTTTGGTGTGCCACCTTGATTAGCAGCAGACACGCCATCTGTGTTTTTATAATTATCTTTTTTTGTTGTGTATTGGTAAACAATTTACTCAGACAACACCTTTTTCAGCCGCAAAAAACTGGCAGAGGCGCTAAGTCTCCCGATTTGGCAGGAGATCTTAAAGTTGCATAGTCCGATGGTTTTGAGTTTCTCTCATTTACTGAGGTAAATATATGAGGTTGATCGTTACAATCTGTATTACTTTAGTTTGAAGTAACTTTCATTTTAGATGGCTAACTTTGGAGATATTTGAAGTGCAGACATGCGCAATTAATTTTGGAACGCACGCCAAAACTCTGATGTCATAGACTTCTGCAGTAACGGGTTCTATTAAATTGGCTCAGTATGCCTTTATTTCTTTAATAAGTGCACCAGTATTTATTTATATGAAGAATCAAATTCAGATTGTAGCTATGGTTTTGAAATTTTGATCTTTTCATCGGACTATGCGGCTTTGACATATATAGCAAAATAACCCTAATTTCCATAAATTTGTAATCTACCAAAGAATCATTTTAACTTGTATACTTTTGGGTTTTTAACGCATATTTTTCATCAGGATGCACCATTTTGTATCAATTTTGTTCTAAATTGTCTGGAGCAAGACCCCACCCCCAGGGGCTACCCCTCCTGCACCCTGCCTCTTGCCAGTTCGATATCTCTAACCACGGGTTCGAAACCTGGTTGAGTCAAACCAATGACTTAAAAATTCCTAGCCAGGTGCTCGGCATTAATAGGATAGGGCAAGGAATGGTTGGCTCAGTGTCACGAAAATGTGGCTGAGTGGGATATCAGATCAATGTGCTGACTGCCTGGTCTCCCAGTGGGACGGCACTATAAAGTCACCATGAGTGCGCACTGTCACAAGTCTGTAGGTACCCATCCTGATATGACCTTAGATGTTGGCAGGACGTAAAACTCCAACCAACCAACAAGTTACATCTGATTTAGAGACGCGTGTTTCGAGCTTAGTATAAGATCCCAGTGCGTGCACACTACACAGGCCTAGCGACACCGGAAGCGCATGTGTCCCCCAATCCCACAACTACCCGCTACAGGAAGTGCACAAACCTTTTGACAGGAAACTACAAGGCGTGTTTGTGGAGGGAGGGGGGAGTGTGGAGGGAGGGGGGAGTGTGGAGGGAGGGGGTCCGAGCAGAGGAGACCAGACGGGATGGCCGAATGAGTTAGAGCATCCGTCTCCCGTGTTGGTAGACCGTGGGATCGTCAGTTCGAACCCTGGTCGAGTCAAACCAATGACTTAAAAATTGATACTTGTCGCTTCCTAGCCAGGCGCTCGGCATTATTAGGACAGGGCAAGGACCGGTTGGCTCAGTGTCAGGATAATGTGACTGAGTGGGATATCAGGTCATGGTGCTAGTGGCCTGGTTTCAAAGTGTGGCAGCACTATAAAGTTGGCATGAGTGCACACTGTCACAAGCCGATACCCGTCCTGATATACAGCTTAGGTGTTGCTAGGACGTAAAGCAACAACAAACAAACAAACCGAGCAGAGGTCATCAGAGTAAGATGGGTGTTTATCTGCCGGATCGACCACCCATAAGGCATTGCGGTTTTGGGCACGTGACCGACATGTTTGGGCTAAGTGCAAAGAGGTCACTTAGTGTTACTACTCCCTCCGCCGGCGTTCCTGAGTTTCCGGCCAGACGTGGTGGCCGAATGAGTTGAGCTTCCTTCCGTCCACCGTTTTGGTAGTCATGGGATTCGAACCCATGGGTACGTACCCTGGTCGAGTCAAACCAATGACGTAAAAATTGATACTTGCCACATCCTAGCCTGGTGCTCGACATTGTTAGGATAGGACAAGGGTTGTTTGGCTCAGTGTCAGGATAATGTGACTGGGATATCAGGTCATGATGCTGGCAGCCTGATCTCCCGCTGGAGAAGCATTATAAAGTTGCCATGAGTGCGCACTGTCGCAACTGTGTAGGTACCCATCCTGAAATCACCTTAGATGTTGCCAGGACATAAAACTCCAACAACCAACCAACCCTGACCAACCAACCAACCATCCAACCATCCATTTATCTTTTCCACATTATCCTGCTGTCCTTCTGTTTTCATGTTTCTCCTTACTTAAGTTCCGCTGTCTGTCCTTTATATCCTACAGGATGGGTTGGCGGAATCAGTAGGCGCTAACTGGCTTTCCATCTGAGTAGTCATGGGTTTGAACTCTGACCGAGTCAAATCAATCATTTACAAATATTTATACTTGCCGCTACCTAGCCTGGCGGTCAGAATTACTAGGAATCAGGATAGAGTACAAACTAGTATGCTCAATATCAGTTGGATATCTGGTTACGGTGCCGGTGACCTGAGCTGTCAGTGGGGCAGCACTATAAAGTGACCATATGAGGGCGCACTCGCACAAGTGGGGACCAGTGTGAGGTGTAGAAACCAAACAAACAATAACAGAAATTCTCTCCCTACTTTTCTCCTTCCTTTCTTAGCAACTCTTTTCCTTTCCTTCCTTTATTTTCCTTCCTTCCTTCCTTCCTTCCTTCCTTCCTTCCTTCCTTCCTTCCTTCCTTCCTTCCTTCCTTCCTTCCCTCCTTCCTTCCTTCCTTCCTTCCTTCCTTCCTTCCCAAACAAACAATAACAGAAATTCTCTCCCTACTTTTCTCCTTCCTTTCTTAGCAACTCTTTTCCTTTCCTTCCTTTATTTTCCTTCCTTCTTCCCTTCTTCCTTCCTTCCTTCCTTCCCTCCTTCCTTCCTTCCTTCCTTCCTTCCCTCCCTCCCTCCTTCCGTCCTTCCTTCCTTCCTTCCTTCCTTCCCTCCTTCCTTCCTTCCTTCCTTCCCTTCCTTCCTTCCCTGCATTGCTACCCTGGGTGTCCTCGAGTCTACTACTTCACGAGGACCCCCCCACTTTTCCGAACGCGTCTTACGTGTTTCCGTGTGTGGCGGATGTGGATCTCCCGAACTGACCCGGATGGACGTTTCCGGGCGATGCCAATTGGTGATCCGAGTTAATTGGTTAATTAAGCGGTCATAATTAGGTCAGCTTGAGCTGCCCAATATGCAGGCCGGTCAGCCACACAGGGAAGCACACTAAGAACATGTTATTTATAACACACATTTAATGTGTGTGGTGGTTGGTTGGTTGTTGGAGTTTTACATCCTGGCAATATCTAAGGTCATATCAGGACGGCTACCGACTTGTGACAGTGCACACTCAATGCAACTTTATAGTGCTGCCCCACTGGGAAACCAGACCACCAGCACCATGACCTGGTATCCCACTCAGTCACATTATCCTGACACTAAGCTAACCAGTCCTTGCCCTATCCTAATAATGCCATAGGCCTGGCTAGGAAGCGACAAATCTGCAGTTTTAAGACGTTGGTTTGATTCGACCAGGGTTCAAACCCGTGGGTGTGGGTTCGGATACCAAAAGGTAGACGGACGCTCAACTAATTCGGCCAATCCGTTTGGTCTGTAAAGTGTGTGTGTGTGTGTGTGTGTGTAATACTTCACTGTGCAGAATGTTATTGTTCAGTGCTGGGGCAGTAGGCTGCCGACCAGCTAGCTTTACTGCTATTTGGGTCATTCTCCTTCAAACCTGGCACTAAAGTGTGACATGGAAACCAAAATTGAAAACCTTCCAAATAAGGGCAGCAAACATTCGAAATAATAGCGGGATCCGTGTTCACATGAAGGTTTATATGTTGTATGTATGTCAGAGTTGAAAAAATGCAGTCCCGACACTTCACGGCTCGCAACGCGAGAAGGGAAGGCCTTCAAAAGGGTTAATTTGGTTCTGGTTACATTCGGGGGGAAAATGTGCCAGGCGGTTAGATTGGGAGCTGCCAGTGTCCAACAGTAAGACTGGGAGCTGTCAGTGTCCAACAGTAAGACTGGGAGCTGTCAGTGTCCAGCAGTAAGACTGGGAGCTGTCAGTGTACAGCAGTAAGACTGGGAGCTGTCAGTGTCCAACAGTAAGACTGAGAGCTGTCAGTGTACAGCAGTAAGATTGGGAGCTGCCAGTGTCCAACAGTAAGACTGGGAGCTGCCAGTGTCCAACAGTAAGACTGGGAGCTGTCAGTGTCCAGCAGTAAGACTGGGAGCTGTCAGTGTCCAACAGTAAGACTGGGAGCTGTCAGTGTACAGCAGTAAGACTGGGAGCTGTCAGTGTCCAACAGTAAGATTGTGAGCTGCCAGTGTCCAACAGTAAGACTGGGAGCTGTCAGTGTACAGCAGTAAGACTGGGAGCTGTCAGTGTCCAACAGTAAGACTGGGAGCTGTCAGTGTCCAACAGTAAGACTGGGAGCTGTCAGTGTACAGCAGTAAGACTGGGAGCTGCCAGTGTCCAACAGTAAGACTGGGAGGTGTCAGTGTCCAACAGTAAGACTGGGAGCTGTCAGTGTCCGACAGTAAGACTGGGAGCTGTCAGTGTACAGCAGTAAGACTGGGAGCTGTCAGTGTCCAACAGTAAGACTGGGAGCTGTCAGTGTCCAACAGTAAGACTGGGAGCTGTCAGTGTCCAACCGTAAGACTGGGAGCTGTCAGTGTCCAACAGTAAGACTGGGAGCTGTCAGTGTCCAACAGTAAGACTGGGAGCTGTCAGTGTACAGCAGTAAGACTGGGAGCTGTCAGTGTCCAACAGTAAGACTGGGAGCTGTCAGTGTCCAGCAGTAAGACTGGGAGCTGTCAGTGTCCAGCAGTAAGACTGGGAGCTGTCAGTGTCCAACAGTAAGACTGGGAGCTGTCAGTGTACAGCAGTAAGACTGGGAGCTGTCAGTGTCCAACAGTAAGACTGGGAGCTGTCAGTGTCCAACAGTAAGACTGGGAGCTGTCAGTGTCCAACAGTAAGACTGGGAGCTGTCAGTGTCCAACACTATCAAGTATCAGCATATGCTAATGTGCTTTTCAAATACCGCAGCACTGTCAGTGTATACCAATATGAATGAAACCTGGCTCCTGTGAATTTTCCTCGATTTCCTGACTGTGCTATGCCTATGGGAGAATATCCGCATTTTGGCATAAATTCGCTGTCAGTTTACAATTTCAGATGACCTCACCCTAGGCCTACATTTCCGCTTGTTTGGCTTGAGACCACTTTCATCTCCGGGTGAGACTGGAACCACCGGTGCACAGCGGTGAGACTGGGAACTACCGGTGCATAGCGGTGAGACTGGGAACTACCGGTGCACGGCGGTGAGACTGGGAACTACCGGTGCACAGCGGTGAGACTGAGAACTACCGGTGCACGTTGATGAGACTGGGAACTACCGGTGCACGACGGTGAGACTGGGAACTACCGGTGCACGACGGTGAGACTGGGAACTACCAGTGCACAGCGGTGAGACTGGGAACTACCGGTGCACGTTGGTGAGACTGGGAACTACCGGTGCACGTTGGTGAGACTGGGAACTACCGGTGCACGACGGTGAGACTGGGAACTACCGGTGCACAGCGGTGAGACTGGGAACTACCGGTGCACAGCAGTGAGACTGGGAACTACCGGTGCACGGCGGTGAGACTGGGAACTACCGGTGCACGGCGGTGGGACTGGGAACTACCGGTGCACAGTGGTGAGACTGAGAACTACCGGTGCACAGCGGTGAGACTGAGAACTACCGGTGCACAGCGGTGAGACTGGGAACTACCGGTGCACAGCGGTGAGACTGAGAACTACCGGTGCATGGCGGTGAGACTGGGAACTACCGGTGCACGGCAGTGAGACTGGGAACTACCGGTGCACAGCGGTGAGACTGGGAACTACCGGTGCAGGCGTGAGACGGAACTACCGGTGCAGCGGTGAGACAGAGACTACCGGTGCAGCGGTGAGACTGGGAACTACGGTGCACACGGTGAGACTGGAACACCGTGCACAGCGGTGAGACTGGGAACTACCGGTGCACACGGTGAGACTGAGAACTACCGGTGCAGCGGTGAGACTGGGAACTACCGGTGCACAGCAGTGAGACTGGGAACCACCGGTGCACAGCGGTGAGACTGGGAACCACCGGTGCACAGCGGTGAGACTGGGAACTACCGGTGCACAGCGGTGAGACTGAGAACTACCGGTGCATGGCGGTGAGACTGGGAACTACCGGTGCACAGCAGTGAGACTGGGAACTACCGGTGCACAGCGGTGAGACTGGGAACTACCGGTGCACGGCGGTGAGACTGGGAACTACCGGTGCACGGCAGTGAGACTGGGAACTACCGGTGAACGGCGGTGAGACTGGGAACTACCGGTGCATGGCGGTGAGACTGGGAACTACCGGTTCACGGCGGTGAGACTGGGAACTACCTGTGCACGGCGGTGAGACTGGGAACTACCGGTGCACGGCGGTGAGACTGAGAACTACCGGTGCATGGCGGTGAGACTGGGAACTACCGGTGCACGGCGGTGAGACTGGGAACTACCGGTGCACGGCGGTGAGACTGGGAACTACCGGTGCACGGCGGTGAGACTGGGAACTACCTGTGCACGGCGGTGAGACTGGGAACTACCGGTGCACGGCGGTGAGACTGAGAACTACCGGTGCATGGTGGTGAGACTGGAACTGCTCATGCACTGACCGGTGTGTGGGTGGGTGGTGTGGTGTCTGTGTGGGTGGTGTGGGGTGTGGGTGGTCTGTCGCTGGTGGTGTCTGTCTGTGGGTGGTGTGTGGGCGGTGGTATGTGGGGATGTCTGTGTGGGTGTGTGGGTGGTGACTGTCTGGTGGTGACTGGGGGTGGAGGTGGGTGTGGTGGTAGGTGGGGGATGTCTGTGGGGGTGGTGTATCGGTGGGGGTGGGTATGTCTGTCTGGACGGTGTGTGGGTGGTGTTTGTGGATGGTTGTATGTGAGGATGTCTGTGTGGGTGGTGTGCGCGTGGTGACTGTGCATGGTGTGGGGGGTGGAGGTGTCTGTGGGTGGTGGGTGTGGTGTCGGGGTGGTGTGGGGGCGATGGCCCCTAGTAGAGCGGCTGCGTAGCTTTGAGAGCAGCTGAAGAAGCCCAATGAGACCTGCGTGGGTCGCATACAGCCGCGAGTCGATCCACTGTCAATGTTTAACATCGGGGCATGTCTGGCACAGCCCACTGGCTCCTCGCGAAGACCGTCCCGGAGCTGCTCCGAGGTGCTCAGAATTGCACGAGCTGCTCGCAACTGCTGCGAGATGCTTCAAACTGCTCCGAGAAGCCCATCCCGGAACAGCTCGGATCTGCTCGGCGCTGCTCAGATCTACTCGGATCAGACCAAATGAGTTGAGCGTCCATCTTCCATGTTGGTAGGTCGTGGGATTCGAACCCACCGGGATAGGGCAGGGACAGGTTGGCTCAGTGTCAGGGTAATGTGATTGAGTGGGATATCGGGTCATGGTGCTGGCAGCCTGGTTTCCCAGTGGAGCAGCACTATAAAGTCACCATGAGTGTGGACTGTCACAAGTTGGTGCCCGGATAAGGATAAGGAAATCAATCCATATGGATAATGACCACTACTGCACAGCGATGAAAACAAGTGCATGCGCTTAACCGTGAGCTGAATAAAACAAACAATCATTAAAAAAAAAAAGAGGGGGGAGAAGAAGAAAAGGAAGGGAACAAAAAGAAGTACTCCGAAATGCTTAGAACCGCACGGAGCTGCTCGGAACTCGTCGGAGCTGCTCGGAACTCGTCGGAGCTGCTCGGAACTGCTCGGTTCAATTAGGGGTGCTTGTGTGTCGGCGTAGAGCTGAGGGAAGCGTGACGGTCCGACGCAGCAGACTGGTGGTGTCTTTATTGACGTCCTTTACAGTCTATTGGCAGGTCAAGAGCGGGGCAGTGTGGGCTGGTAGTGTGGTGGTGTGTGAGAGGCGGGGCAGTGTGGGCTGGTAGTGTGGTGGTGTGTGGAGAGCGGGGCAGTGTGGGCTGGGAGTGTGGTGGGGAGCGGGGCAGTGTGGGCTGGTAGTGTACAGGTGTGTGGAGAGCGGGGCAGTGTGGGCTGGTAGTGTACAGGTGTGTGGGGAGTGGGGCAGTGTGGGCTGGTAGTGTACAGGTGTGTGGGGAGCGGGGCAGTGTGGGCTGGTTGTGTACAGGTGTGTGGGGAGCGGGGCAGTGTGTGCCGGTAGGAGTGTGCTGTGCGCGTCACGTGCCCCCACCCCCAGGTGGCGTCACCTGCTCATCCTCATTTCCCCAGTCTGAGTCACGAGCTGCTCGTTGGACGGGCCGCTCACAGTGCACCCGGCCCGTGTCATAGGACCGCCCTCCTCGCCGGAACCCGGTCACGCACCTGGCCTGGCACTCCCTCAGACTCACGCCTCCTACACCCTCACCTCCCACACTCACACCCACACCTCCTACATCCACACCTCCCACACCTACACCCACACCCGCTCCTACACCCACACCTCCCACACCTACACTCACAGCCTTATCCGCACCCACACCCACATCCGCTCCTACACCCACACCTCCCACACCTACACTCACAGCCTTATCCACATCCACACCCACACACGCTCCTACATCCACATTCACCTCGCACCCACCCACGAGGTGTCACTTCCTAGCCTGGCGCTCGGCAATAATAGGATAGGGCAAGGACTGATTGGCTCAGTGTCAGAATAATGTGAGTGGGATATCAGGTCATGATGTAGCCTGATCTCCCAGTGGGGCAGGACTATAAAGTCGCCATGAGCGCGCCATACATACATACATACATACATACATACATACATACATACATACATACATACATACATACATACATACATACATACACACACATACATACATACACACACACATGCACGCGCACATACATACATACACATGCACACACACATACATACATACACAAATACATACACATACATACACATACATACATACATACATACACACACATGCACGCGCACACACATACATACATATGTACATACATACATACACATGCACATACACATACATACATACATACATACATACATACATACATACATACATACATACATACATACATACATACATACACACACACATACACACATTTATTCTGTCCTTCCCGAACCTTACTTGCATTACAACCACCCGCACTGACTCATTGCTACTCACTGTTCTGTGGCAGAGTGGTTAGAGTGTCTGACTTTTTTCTAGGTCGGACTCCTAATCTGAAGGTCGGCGGTTCGATTCCCCGTGCCCCCACCTCTGCCTATTTGGATTTCCACCGCTGTGTATCAAAGGCCAGTTGCCAGGATCAGTGTCATCAAAGGCCAGTTGCTCTCATACCATGTCTATGTGGTGTGGGAGGTTAAAAATCCCTTGGGTCGGTAAAAGTGTAGGCTCGGGCTTTCTATCGACAAACTGTCTCATGGTGAAAACAAGCCTATTCAGGCTTATCCATGATAGGCAGTATAAATCTTCAACAACAACAACTCCCACCTCCTTCACACCCCGACGCACTGCTCCACTCCTCACCGGAGCATCATCATTTATGTACAGTCTGGGTTGTGGGTGGAGTGTGTATTATATAGGGTGTGGGTGGAGTGTGTAGTATATAGGGTGTGGGGGTGTGGGCAAAGTGTGTATTATATAGGGTGTGGGGGTGTGGGTGGAGTGTGTATTATGTGGGGTGTGGGTGGAGTGTGTATTATATAGGGTGTGGGGGTGTGGGTGGAGTGTGTATTATATAGGGTGTGGGGGTGTGGGCAAAGTGTGTATTATATAGGGTGTGGGGGTGTGGGCAGAGTGTGTATTATATAGGGTGTGGGGGTGTGACAGTGTGTATTAATAGGGTGTGGGGGTGTGGGGGAGTGTGTATTATATAGGGGTGGGGGTGTGGGCAGAGTGTGTATTATATAGGGTGTGGGGGTGTGGAGAGTGTGTATTATATAGGTGTGGGGGGTGGGTGGAGTGTGTATTATATAGGGTGTGGGGTGTGGGTTGAGTGTGTATTATATAGGCTGTGGGGGTGTGGGTGGAGTGTGTATTATATAGGGTGTGGGTGTGTGGGTGGAGTGTGTATTATATAGGGTGTAGGGGTGTGGGCAAAGTGTGTATTATATAGGGTGTGGGGGTGTGGGCAGAGTGTGTATTATATAGGGTGTGGGGGTGTGGCAGAGTTAGTATATATTAGGGTGTGGGGGTGTGGGCAGAGTGTGTATTATATAGGGTGTTGAGGTGTGGGCAGAGTGTGTATTATATATGGTGTGGGGGTGTGGGCTGAGTGTGTATTATATAGGGTGTGGGTGGAGTGTGTATTATATAGGGTGTGGGGGTGTGGGTGGAGTGTGTATTATATATGGTGTGGGGGTGTGGGCTGAGTGTATTATATAGGGTGTGGAGGGTGTGGGCAGAGTGTGTATTATATAGGGTGTGGGGGTGTGGGCAGAGTGTGTATTATATATGGTGTGGGGGTGTGGGTGGAGTGTATTATATATATATTGTGTGGGTGGAGTGTGTATTATATATGGTGTGGGGGTGTGGGCGGAGTGTTATTATATATGGTGTGGGAGTGTGGGCGGAGTGTGTATTATATATGGTGTGGGGGTGTGGGTGGAGTGTATTATATATATATTGTGTGGGTGGAGTGTGTATTATATATGGTGTGGGGGTGTGGGCGGAGTGTGTATTATATATGGTGTTGGCGGAGTGTTATTATATATGGTGTGGGCAGTGTGTGTATTATATATGGTGTTGGTGGAGTGTGTATTCTATATGGTGTGGGGGTGTGGGCGGAGTGTTATTATATATGGTGTGGGAGTTATTATATATGGTGTGGCAGGTATGCAGGTATTGCAATACCTCAGGGAGTTTGATGCCCCTGCCCTGCAGAGTTGTAAACCACTGGCTTGTGGTACAGGTTCTTGACAGAATCGAAGGCTAAGGGAGCAAACCCTAAACAGAAAACCATGTCACTGTGGCAGCATTAAGGGCGGTTGATGTATCAACATCTCCCGACCAGCCACTGCAGGGACAAATAGTTTTACGCCTGTCTGGACATGTTCTTGCCGGTGTGAATCCTCTATTTGTTCCCCGAGAGAGTGCCGCTGGTAACTTGCAAAAGCCAACACTTTTGCAGGCAGCTTTCATGAAATGTTATCTATTCACATAATACCTGATGTAGTTCCGGAGTCACAGTGTGGCTTCAGAGGTAACCGGAGCACCCTGGATATGATATTTTGTCTCCGACAGCTACAAGAAAAGTGCATTGAGCAGGACCGACGACTCTACATGGTATTTGTCAATTCTGGTTACAGAAAGAGAGGGCACCCTCGTCTCCGTTTCCAGGATACCATCAAGAGAAACCTGAAGCTGAGAGACATTAAGACCGACACATGGACATCACTCTCACAGCAGAGAGCTAAATGGAGAGCGGCAGTCAAGTAATGAAAGCAGTCTTTGTCGCATCGCGACCGACAGCATGATGATGACGATGATGATGATGGGAGTGTGGGCAGAGTGTGTGTTATATATATGGTGTGGGTGTGTGGGTGGAGTGTGTATTATATATTATGTGGGGGTGTGGGCGGAGTGTATATTATATATGGTGTTGGGTGTGTGGGTGGAGTGTGTGTTAGATATGGTGTGGCGGTGTGGGCGGAGTGTTATTATATATGCTATGGGGGTGCTATGGGTATGCAGGTATTGCAATACCTCAGGGAGTTTGACACCCCTGCCCTGCAGAGTTGTAAACCACTGCCTTGTGGTACAGGTTCTTGACAGAACCGAAGGCTAAGGGAGCAAACCCTGAACAGAAAACGATGTCACTGTGGCAGCAACAAGGGCGGTTGATGTATGGAACTCCCAACATCTCCCTACCAGCCACTGCAGGGACAAATAGTTTGCGCCTGTCTGGACATGTTCTTGCCGGTGTGAAACCTCTATTTGCTCCCCGAGAGAGTGCCGCTGGTAACTTGCAAAAGCCAGCAGCACTTCAACACTTTTGCAGGCAGCTTTCATGAAATGTACAACCGCACAACACATCACTCTCACGGCAGAGAGCTAAATGGAGAGCAGCAGTCAAGTAATGAAAGCAGTCTTTGTCGCATCACGACCGACAGCATGATGATGATGATGGGGGTGTGGGCAGAGTGTGTATTATATATGGTGTTGGGTTGTGGGCGGAGTGGGTATTATATATGCTTTGGGGGTGTGGGTGGAGTGCATTGTATGGTTTGTTTGTTATTATTTTGTGCCCTATCAACATCTAAGGTCATATCAGGATGGGTACCCACTTGTAACAGTGCACACTCATGGTGACTTCATAGACTGGGCAGCGGGACGTAGCTCAGACAGTAGAGTTTCCACCTGTGAAGGTGTGTGTCAATGGATCGATCCTTCTCAGTGGATCCATTTGCAGTTTGGGCTATTTTCCATTCCAACCAATGGTCCACAACTGGTTCATCAAAAGCTATGATATGTGCTGTCCTGTTTGTGGGAAAGTGCCCCTTGCTGCTTATCGGAAAGAGTAGCCTATGTGGCAGCAGCAGGTTTCCTCGAAAAGAAATATGTTAGAATGACCATATGTTTGACGTCCAATAGCTGATGATTAAAATCAATGTGCTGTAGAGGTATCATTAAATATAACAAGCTTTTCTTTTATAGACCAGGTCGGAGGCACTATGACCCGATATCAAATTATCCTGACACTGAGCAAACCAGTCCTTGCCCTATCCTAATAATGCAGAGTGCCTGGCTAGGAAGCGACAAGTATCAATTTTTATGTCATTGGTTTGACTCGGCTAGGATTCAAACTCACAAACATTCGCACAGGAAGTTTGCGCTCTATCCATTCGGCCACCGCAGACCAGCCCAATCCTAAATGCCATGCCACGCCATGCCAAGCCAAGCCAAGCCAAGCCCTTACCACATAGCTCAACCCAGAGCCCCCTCACTGCCCTTCTCCCCCGCACCCCCCCACTCCATCGCTCTGCTCCCTTCCCACCTGCTCGCCGGTTCCAGACAGTGATGGGTGCTGATGTCTGCGGCTGACTCCAGTAACTGGCGCCTGTAGCCTCCGCCTCCAGTAGGCGCGGTGTGGCAACACCAGGCTCACTCACTCACTCACTCACTCACTCACTCACTCACTCACTCACTCACTCACTCACTCACTCACTCACTCACTCACTCACTCACTCACTCACACACACACACACACACACACACACACACACACACACACACACACTCATTGACAGGCGCCTGTACACCCGGCCGGGCCGTCTTCACACACGGCCGACCTGCACTAAGCACGGCGGGCTGATCTTGTTTACACACTGTGAGGTGACATGTTCTGTAACACAGTGCCACCAGACGGGCAGACAGCTGACGGAGGGGTGGTCTTGTTTACACATGATGAGGTGATATCGTCTGTAACTCAGCGCCACCAGACGGGCAGACATCTGACGGCGGGCTGGTCTTGTTTACACACTGTGAGGTGACATCGTCTGTAACACAGCACCACCAGACGGGCAGACATCTGACGGGGGGCTGGTCTTGTTTACACACGATGAGGTGACATCGTCTCTAACACAGCGCCACCAGAGGGGCAGACAGCTGACGGCTGACAGCGGGCTGGTCTTGTTTACACACTGTGAGGTGACAGCATCTGTAACACAGCACCACCAGACGGGCAGACAGCTGAAGGCGGGCTGGTCTTGTTTACACACGATGAGGTGACATCGTCTGTAACACAGCACCACCAGACGTGCAGACAGCTGACAGCGGGCTGGTCTTGTTTACACACGGTGAGGTGACATCGTCTCTAACACAGCACCACCAGACGGGCAGACAGCTGACGGCGGGCTGGTCTTGTTTACACACTGTGAGGTGACAGCATCTCTAACACAGCACCACCAGATGGGCAGACAGCTGATGGCGGGCTGGTCTTGTTTACACACTGTGAGGTGACGGCATCTGTAACACAGCACCACCAGACGGGCAGACAGCTGACAGCGGGCTGGTCTTGTTTACACATGGTGAGGTGACATCGTCTGTAACACAGCACCACCAGACGGGCAGACAGCTGACGACGGGCTGGTCTTGTCTACACACTGTGAGGTGACATCGTCTCTAACACAGCACGACCAGACGGGCAGACAGCTGACGGCGGGCTGGTCTTGTTTACACACTGTGAGGTGACATCGTCTATAACACAGCACCACTAGACGGGCAGACAGCTGACGGCGGGCTGGTCTTGTTTACACACGGTGAGGTGACATCGTCTCTAACACAGCGCCACCAGACGGGCAGACAGCTGACGGCGGGCTGGTCTTGTTTACACACTGTGAGGTGACAGCGTCTGTAACAGAGCACCACCAGACGGGCAGACAGCTGACGGCGGGCTTGTCTTGTTTACACAATGTGAGGTGACAGCATCTGTAACACAGCGCCACCAGACCGGCAGACAGCTGACGGCGGGCTGGTCTTGTTTACACACTGTGAGGTGACATCGTCTGTAACACAGCACCACCAGGCAGCTGACGGCTGACGGCGGGCTGGTCTTGTTTACACACTGTGAGGTGACAGCGTCTGTAACAGAGCACCACCAGACGGGCAGACATCTGATGGCGGGCTGGTCTTGTTTACACACTGTGAGGTGACAGTGTCTGTAACACAGCACCACGAGACAGGTAGACAGCTGACGACTGGCTGGTCTGATTCACTCTGGTGACTGCTGCCGTCGGATTTATGGGCACTGTTATTGATTTAATGTGGGTGTGTTTGTATATGTGGGTGGGTATGTGTATGTGTTGGTGTGCCGCTTGAGGGTAAGGCTTATAATAATGAAGGCGTGTGGAGATGGCATTATGTGTGTGTGACACGTGTGTTGACAGGCCTGTGTGGCGACTGCCATCTGTATGTGATGTCATTATGTGACAGCTACTATTTGTGCCTGTTGACACGATTTCTGTGTGCGACGGCTTACTATTTGTGACATCTCTATGTATTAAACCTATTGTTAAGACCTATTGTTGACACTTATTTTTGACACATATGTGATATGTATAGGTGACACCTATATGTGAGTTTTTTGGTGACACCTATGTAGGCTGTATATGAGACTGTCTCAAAAGGTGCTAAGCAATATGGGACAAAACTTTGTCCATAGTAATGATCAACACACTATCTACTTATGCATTTGCTCAGGATAAACTGATTTGTTTTTTACATGGTGTTTCATAATCCCAATAGAATACGTATTGATTTGAAGCAAATGTCCTTGTGTAACCGTTTATGTGCTGTTTTGTGTCAATCGTTACTATGGACAAAAAAACGAAGAGTTAGCAACTTTTGAGACAGGCTTATATAACTGACACCAATGAGGACACTTGCATATATGTGACACCTATATATCTCCTGTATTGACAGGCCTAGTGGGAAACTGTCGCCTACATCCGAGAGCTATCGGTGACACCTCCATGCGATGACTATATTGACAACCTATGAGGGAGAGACTATGTGACACCTACATGCTATACCTGTGTTGACAGGCCTGTAAGATGACTGTCACATTCATAAGGCACCTATGGTGATAGACCTATCAGACTATTGTTGAAAGGAAGGGTTGCTGTCAATTGTGACAGGAAGGGTTGCTGTCAACTGTGACAGGTATAGTTGCTGTCAACTGTGACAGGTATAGTTGCTGTCAACTGTGACAGGAACATGTCCTATTCATTGTGACAAGAGTGTGACAGGAAGAGTTACTGTCATTTGTGACAGGAATAGGCACTGGTAACTGTAAAAAGAAAATGTACTGAGTGTGACACTGGAGGATTGCTTTTAGCGATGAACCGAAGGGTTGCTACCAGCTGTGACAAGAAGGGCTGCTGTCAAATGCGCTCCATGAATAAAGGCTAGCAACTGTGACAAGAAAATTTACTAAATGTGATACAGGAAGGATTTTTACCAAGTGTGACGGGAAGAGCTGCTGTCACAAATGATAGGAATATGTACTAGCCACTGTGACAGTAACATTGACTGAATGTGACGCGAGGAAGGTTTTCTACCAACTGTGACTGAACGGTTGCCACAAATTGTGACAGGATGGGTTGCTGTCAACTGTGATAGGAATTCGACACTGTGACAGGAACATTTAGTAACTGTGAGTCTGACACCAGAAGGGCCGTTTCCAGCTGTGACAGGAAGGACTACTGACAATTGTTGCAGCAAGGACTGCTAGGATGGTTTTACTAACAACTTGACATGAAGGATTACT
Organism: Branchipolynoe longqiensis; assembly: GCA_030323885.1. Taxonomy (NCBI): domain Eukaryota; kingdom Metazoa; phylum Annelida; class Polychaeta; order Phyllodocida; family Polynoidae; genus Branchipolynoe; species Branchipolynoe longqiensis. The sequence goes on along the minus strand of JASIRB010003009.1, from coordinate 3,363 downwards.
GGTAACTTTGAATGGTGGTATTACTAACAACTTGACATGAAGGATTACTGGTAACTTTGAATGGTGGTTTTACTAACAACTTGACATGAAGGATTACTGGTAACCTTGAATGGTGGTTTTACTAACAACTTGACATGAAGGATTACTGCTAACTTTGAATGGTGGTTTTACTAACAACTTGACATGAAGGATTACTGGTAACTTTGAATTGTGGTTTTACTAACAACTTGACATGAAGGATTACTGCTAACTTTGAATGGTGGTTTTACTAACAACTTGACATGAAGGATTACTGGTAACTTTGAATTGTGGTTTTACTAACAACTTGACATGAAGGATTACTGGTAACCTTGAATGGTGGTTTTACTAACAACTTGACATGAAGGATTACTGCTAACTTTGAATGGTGGTTTTACTAACAACTTGACATGAAGGATTACTGCTAACTTTGAATGGTGGTTTTACTAACAACTGGCGGAGGATTATCACCAGGTGTGAGAAGACGTATTACTAGCACATAACTGTAACAGGAAGCGTGGCTACCAAGTGCCAACCATTGTGGCAGGAAGCTTTGTTACCAAATGTGACAAGAACCGAAGATGGTTAAACATCAAGAGTGACAGGGATCAGAATGCCAACTGAATGCGACAGTATTGCCACGTGTGACAATTGTTGTGGCACTAGTGCATGCGACTGAGTATCGCCACATGTGACTCTAGCAGTGTGGAATGCCAGATGTACCACAACAGAGTATCGCCACATGTGACACTTGTAGTGTGGAATGCCAGATGTACCACAACAGAGTATCGCCACATGTGACACTAGCAGTGTGGAATGCCAGATGTACCACAACAGAGTATCACCACATGTGACACTAATAGTGTGGAATGCCAAATGTACCGCAACAGAGTATTGCCACATGTGACAGTCACATGTGTGTGGCAAGAAAGCCAAATGTAATGTGACTGAGAACCACTGCATATGACATTAGCGTGTGACAGGAATGCCAGATATAACAGATAGATTATTGCCATGTGTGACAGTCGTGACTGGCAGGAATGACAGATATATAACAGATAGATTATTGCCATGTGTGACAGCAGTGGCTGGCAGGAATGCCAGGTGTAACAGGATAGATTATTGCCACGTGTGACAGTAGTGGCTGGCAGGAAAGGCTATCGCTCCCTCCCTTCCTCAACCCCTCCATCCCCCCCCTCCCCCCTCCCCCCTCCCTCTCTGCCCACCCCCTCTCTGTGCCTCGTTCTCTGCTCTCCTTCACTTCTCTGCTCCCCCCCCCCCCCCACACACACACATGGCGTGCATGCATCCCTAGGTGGAGCGGTGTGCATTCTCTCACTCCAGGAGCTTTCAGTGCAGGAAACGAGCCCCACACACACCCCCACACCACACACCCCCCCACCACACACCACCACACCCACACCACACACCAACCACACCCACACCACCACACACACCTCCACACCCTGACACCCCCCCCCCCCCCCCCCACCACACACGCAATGCTGGCAGGATTAAATCAGGCCGCCTAAAAGGCAATTCCCACTGCCCTGAGGAGACGCATCACTGCCGGTGTGCTGTATGCTGTAATGCCCATTGTACGCTGTAATGGCAGACATTGCATGCTGTAAGGCATGTCAGATGGCATGCACTGCACAGGGCCCATGGTGGTGCACGGTGCTACTGTAGTATGCCAATTGTGTACTGTGATGCCACTGTTGGTATAATGTATGCGGCTGGGGGAATGGGCCAGAGAAACATTCCTGTACGATTCCGAGGCTGCATACCACTAGAGCTGAGAGCCACGAGCTTTGTATAGGCTATCACAAGCCTGCATCAAAGAAGAGGATAATAATAATAATAATAATAATAATAATAATAATAGGAATGTGTATCCTGTAATACCCATGACACTGTAATGCTCATTACACTGTAAAAAAACAAAACACCCAAAACCCACCCACAAAACTCCCCTAACGTTCTGGGTCACTCTCCTGAAAACGTGTCAGCATGGGATGGGATTTTAAAACATCAATAAGAAAACGTCCTACTTATTTTTTTCCTTATACCTTTCATATTCATGTTCAGATTTGATTTAAGACATAAGGGAAATAAAATAAACCGCATGCAACTTTGGTCTTTTTTAGGTATGAAGTGTTTTTGTACCAAAAAACGCCATTTTACAGTCTGCCATTTGTAACATGACATATGGGACATGGTTCGATCAATATAATCACTACATAGTTCTGTATATTATGCTATGATTAATATGCTTCTTAGTATGAAATTATTTAATTCTGCTTAGATTTTTATTAAGCAGACTGTGGTGTCCTAAACATGTGTTACATCTGAGCAACACATGTTATACTGCCATAAGACATAGCTTAATCATGGACTACACCTTCATTTTTTATCTCATCAATTTATATTTTACATACATGTAAATGGGAGATTTCCAGCTTCCATTTGCAACCAAAAAATGTTAAAAATTCAGATATTAGATTTTAACTCTCCATGTGACACTTCTGGCCAGTTTTCAGGAGAGTAACCCAACTACTAACAGCTAAGATGACAAGGCTATTACCAAATTGAGACTTGCCCTTCAGCGATGAAAACAAGCCGCATTGCGGCGGCTTACTCGTTATGGACAGGGTAACTAAACCATCACAACCCCCCCCCCCCCCCCAAATACACACCAAAACACCCCACTGTAGTGCCCATTACCCACTGTAATATCAATGACTTGCTGTAATACTCATTGCACACTAATTCATTACGCACTGCAATGCCCATGATGCACTGTAGTAACCATGACACTACAATACCCATCACATGCAGTAACATTTTTTACAGTTTCATCATGCTGTCGGTCGCGATGCGACAAAGACTGCTTTCATTACTTGACTGCTGCTCTCTATTTAGCTCTCTGCTGTGAGAGTGATGTCCATGAGTCGGTCTTAATGTCTCTCAGCTTCAGGTTTCTCTTGATGGTATACTTGAACCGGAGACGAGGGCACCCTCTCTCTTTCTGTAACCAGAAGAGTTACATTACAGTTTACACTCACTAATATCTGTATTTGTATGCAGTGTGCTGGAGTTGCCCATAGGAATATATGCGTCATAATTCTGATCATGAAGCGCTTACAGACCTATATATTAATATTCATTATGTATTGTAATATCGATCTCAGTTCCAATTATGTGCTGTAAAGCCAGAATTTAACACTGATTGCGCGATGTAATAACCGAAGGATTACAGTGTCAGAGTGTGGAGCAGGCACTTTTGAAAAGAACACACCATCAAATCCATCAAAGTCTGGATCAATGCAATGATGGCAATGCCTG